>LOEQ01000206.1:196061-209053 GCA_001685075.1 Bramus lutescens | reverse complement strand
GTCTGTCTGTCTGTCTGTCTATCTATCTATCTTCTATCTATCATCTATCTATCTGTCTATCTATTTCCTGTATAATAGCCATGACTCTCCTGAACTCACTTTGTATACCAACCAGGCTGACCTCAAACTCACAGAGATCCACCTGCCTCAGCCTCCCTCATGCTGGGATTAAAGGTGTGTGCTACAGCCTAGCTTCAGTTCCAGGATTCTTGATCCCAAGGTCAGTTGGAGAAAATGGGGACAGACCAAGTTAAAGATAGAATGAAGATGATGCAATGTCTAAGTAAAGAAGAGATTTACCTGCCTGCAGGTATACATGCAAGCAGAACACTGTACGCATAATAAATAAATAAAATCTTAAAAATAGACAGCTCCATTTAAGAAAAAAATAAATTACAGATGTGTCACCTTAGAAATTTTGTTTTTGCTGCTCTAGTTTGGGGACTGTTTTTTAATTCATTTTATTTTTGTTAATGTTCCTCAGCTCATTTAGCTTTCATTGACTATTGAGAAACTGTAGCATTAAATTATATGCAATCAGATGTATTGGAATTGGAATAATAGGGATTGTGAGCCCACCATGAGGATGGTAGGAATTGAGCCCAGGTTTTTGCAAGAACATAAGTGCTCTTAACTGCCAAGCTTCTCTCCAGCCCCTTAAGGTAGTTTATAATGTGACGGTAAATTTACTGTTGATGACTTGAGATTTAGGATTAATTTCAGGATAGTGTGAATTGTTAGTTACCTACTTTATATTCAACCTCATTTAACAAAACATTTTAGTTATTCAAGATTAATGAGTTTGTTTTTCCTTTTGTATTATTTCTTAAAGATTCTGATTCAAATTAGTTTGGGTGAACTCATTGAGTTGATAGATTTTCTCTTTGTAATTTATAGGCCAAAAAAGCTGATTATTTGATGGGCATACTTTAGTTCCTTACTTTTATTGATCTTCCTGTCTGTTTTCATCTCATCGTAATGTTAGCAGATCTCTAAACGAGTCTAAGGACAAGCCCTAAGTCCTTTTATTAAGTGATTGCCCAGTTTACAGGTCTGTAGTGTGCGTTTACATAATCTCCTTAATTTCTTTGACCTTTTAAGGCTATTTTGAGTATAAGTGATCAAACTTTTCTTAGTCACATGTTATAGAATATTTATGTAGAAATGAAGATGTTAATAGTTAATTGGTTAGGGCCTTATCAGCTCCTTTTGTGAACTATTTTAGTTATTCTGGGAATAAGCAGTGGTAATCTGATTTGAAGAAAAACAAGAACTAAAGAAAAAGAAACTTTAGATTTGTGATAAGGGAGAGGGAACATTAGTCTGTTTTTAGAGAAATATTTTGTATTAAGTCATTAACAAAAACTCTGGTCATCAATTAGCACATAGTTAAGTGTAACATCTCAAAAGAACAAGGAAGGAAACCTATCATTGTCTCTTTAAGTCAGTCTCTATAAATTTCTTAATAATGAAGGTTATATCAATTGCCACTCATACATTATTTCATAAAATACACTAAACTTTTATAATCTTAAATATTACAAATGACAGCTAACATAGGGAGAGAGATAATTTTTAGTGTGACGTTTAACTGAAGTATTTTAGAAGGAGAATAATTCAGGCCATTTGTTGCTTTTACTATCACTTAAACCGTTTGTTACTTCATATATGAAACATTCCTTAATCCATTACATGTAAAGCTAGTCTGCAGCCCTGTTATTTTAGGGCTTTTTTAATTAATTACTTTCTGCCTGAGTTTGCTTTATCATTTCTTATTATGCAGTATATCCATCTTTATTAGTAGCACTAAATTAATTTTTCTATCATACCACCTTGCCAGGTTATGTGTATGAATGTTCTTTTCACATTAAAAATATTTCCATTAGGTAAGATGTGGTGGTGCACACCTTTAATCCCATCATTTGATAGGCAGAAAGCCAGGCTGGTCTATATAGTGAGTTTCAGCTCAGCGAGAGCTACATAGTTAAAACCCTGTCTCAAACAAACAAGTCTTTCCATTGCCTGTAAACTGCACTTAAAATATCTTGGCCTTCTAATACAATTAGAGATTGGGATTTTTGGTCCTAGGGTGACCACCTTAATGAGGGTGTAATTATTTATGTAACTGAAGACAGTGTTTCCTAAGTATAATTCTAGAAATTGATAAAGAATGGGACAGATAAGGTGCCAAGCTTGTCCTCCAGTACAATTTTCTGTGTTTTTTTCCTTTCCCATGAACGTAGCCAAGGATTCGATGCCTGCCTCTTACTACTTATTTTCTCCAGTAACGGTGCTGCAAGGTCCCTGAAAGCAAAAACTATGTGTGTTCTGTGGTATAACTTAGAAATTGAGTTTGTAGTAAAGTACTGTATTAGTAGTCTCAGTTTTTAATTTACATTCATTTATTGGGGGGAGGGCATGCACCTCATGGTGTACTTGTGGAGGTAAGAGAAAAACTTAGAGAAGTCAGCCCCCCCCCCATTTCTACCACGTAGGGCCCAGAGATCAAACACGGGTGCTAGGCTTGGTGACTGACATCTACCTGATGAGCCATTTTCCCAACCCTTAATTTTTCCTTTGTTTTTTTTTTTGTTGTTGTTGTTGTTGTTTTTAGTTAGAATTATTTAATCAAGAATTATTACTGAGGGGCTGGAGAGATGGCTCAACAGTTAAGAGCACTTGCTGAATTTTGTTTCCAGCACCCACGTAGCAGTTCATAACTGCCTGTAACTCCAATTTTAGGAGGATCTGACACCCTCTTCTGGATTCCTCAGGCTCCATGCATGTCTGTGGTATATATATATCCACACATGCAGGTACTCACACATAATACAAATAAATATTTAAAAAATTATTACTGAGGCCCAGTGAGGTGGCTCAGCAGGTAAAGGATATACAAGCCTGGCAACCTGAATTTGATCTTTGGGACCAAGGTGGAGGAAGCAGTTCCTGAAAGTTGTTCTCTGACCTCTGTATGTAACTGCCAGCTCTCTTGCTCTTTCACCTATACAATAACAGCACATGTTATTAGCATGATTTATAAAGAGTATCTTGTCAGTATGGTGAGATGACTTAGCAGTTGCAGCTCAGGCCTGACAACCTGAATAGAAAGCTTCTGCAGTGGTGTGCATGAGTATTTATATTCTCTCAAGCCAACCTGGAGTACAAAGTACAGAAGATATGTGGAGGCCCGCAGCAAAATGAAAAGAACAAACCCCTGACTTTCACATGTGTACCTGTACTCACATATCAGAAAGACACATATAGTCCATAAATAAAAAAATTAGGCATTTCTAATTAATTTATCAAAGTTAAAATAGTTTGTCTGGTAATTATTTTTTAAAGCAAGTTTTTCTTTTTCTATCTAGGCCTTATTGAATTTGAAGAGTGTGACCCTGCTAGTGCAGTTGAAGGTAAATTGACTGCTTGTAATATACTAACTGTATGGGAACTAGTGTCTTCTGCTTGTTGAGCAGATAGAAAGGGACTGCTTTCTATTGATGCTATAGCACAGTGCTAAAACACATATATTTAATGGTCTCAGATACTAAACACAGGATCTAGCTTGTACTCTACTAGTGAGCCACCCATGTAACCTAACATAATACTTTTAAAAAGACATGCAATGAATTATGTACTTTTTACCCCTATATAACAGCCTTGCTGGCCTGGAACTCACTCTGTAGACAAGGCTGGCCTCGAACTCATAGAGATCCACCTGCCTCTGCCTCCCAAGTGCTGGGATTAAAGTGTGTACCAATTTTTTTTTTGAGTTTTAATATATCTTCATATGCTCATTTTACCTGAAGTTACTGAGGGAATATTTACCAGAAGAAGAGAATTTCTTTAAGTGAATATTGTATAATCCTTTAATGAACTATATTGCATTACATAAAAGTTGAAACAGACTTTGAATATAAGTTGAAGGCTTTACTAATTCTGTTTGCTCATTGATTCATCCATCTATTCATTCATTTATTAGGATTTTGGGGATAAAAGAATTTTGCCATGTATCCTAGGTTACCAACAAACTTNNNCCCCCCCGCTCCAGCTTCCAGAGGGCTAGGATAACATGTGTACACCACCACTCCTGAAGACGCTTTTATTTGTTTCATCCAAAGTTTGCTTGTCACGAAAAATTTGTCTGAGTTTTTGTGCTTTATATCCTTATCAAGAACAGTTACATTTCTATTACAATTTGTATTTATGTTAACAGTTACATTTCTATTACAATGTGTATTTATGTTAACAGTTACATTTCTATTACAATGTGTATTTATGTTAACAGTTACATTTTTATTACAATTTGTATTTATGTTAACAGTTACATTTCTATTACAATGTGTATTTATGTTAACAGTTACATTTCTATTACAATATGTATTTATGTTAACAGTTACATTTCTATTACAATTTGTATTTATGTTAACAGTTACATTTCTATTACAATGTATTTATGTTAAAGGCATAAAACCAAGGAAAAGAAAGACTTTTGCTTTGCCTGGAATAATTAAGAAGGAAAAGGATGCAGAGTCTGTGTAAGTAATTTAAATATTGCCCGAATCCTTTTCATTGTTTCTGAGTGACTACGAATTGCTTTGATTGAAAAAAAAAAAAAAGGTCCTTTTGAAAGTATTCAAAGTGTATGTCTAAACTGGAAGAAGAAAAAGCCCTTTTAAATGATTAGATTTACCAATTTCTCTGGTTTTAGTTCATGATAACTTTTTCTCATTTACTATGTTAAAAGTTGAAGACATTTTAGACAAAAGCTGATGTGCCCAGGACCCTCATGTAAAAAAATGGAAGCCAGTTCTGCAGGTTGTTCTATGGTCTCTCCCCCTCAACAAAGTTTTAAAAATGTCTGTTGCTAGACAGCCCAGCCCTGTAGAGCAGACAGCTTTGTTATCACACTGAGTGAGTATATTCTTAGAAAAGAAGAACACCTACAAGCATTTTAGATTATGTGTGAGCTGTTCATGTTTAACAGCTATTTTTGAGATGAGAATATCCACTTTTGAATTTTAAAATTCAAAATGAAATACTATTTTAATCTTCATGACTTTGTTTCTCAAAATATTCTTGTAAAATTCAAACAAAAGCTATATTTAACTATTAAGATACCCTTAATATGATCTAATTAGCAGATAGTTTTAATAATTGAATCTTGCAATACTCTATATTTTTTTGTCTTTTTTTAAAACAGGGAATGTCCTGATGCAGATTCACTTGTAAGTAATTTTAATTTTATTACAGACAATTTAAAGTATTTTCATTAGAAAAACCATTTGACTTTTTTTTATCAATCTTCAAAGAAAAATATCACGTAATAATTTGCTGCCCAAATAATTATAAAGGTGCATCTCAATTTTACATTATAGTATACTTTTCTGCTAAACTGAAAACACTTCTCACTGTGAGAAATGGGTTTTACTTTTAAAATTTGTGTGGCACCATGTCATCCCTTACAAATGAGAGACCTTTATTAACTTAGGTTTTGTATTTTTTTATTTTTTTTAATGGTAGTCTCTTTTTTCTTTCTGCTGCTTCTTCTTCTTTTTTTTCCCCAAAACAGGGTTTCTCTGTGTAGCCCTGGCTGTCCTGTCTGTGTAGACTAGGCTGGTCTCAAACTCACAGAGATCCACCTGCCTCTGCCTCCTGAGTGCTGGGATTAAAGTGTGTGCCACCACTGCCCATCTTAAAAGATAGTTTTACCTGTTCATGTATCTGGTTTAAGACATCATTTTAGAAACTATAGCAACAGCAATTATGGTCACTGTTTTTATTGTGTTTGTGTGTGTGTGTGTGTTTAAGATTTGTTTCTATTTCTTGGTTATATGTTCTTTTTATAAGTAATTAAAGTAGTTAACAAGTTAAGCTCCCAGTGGGCTTAATGCACGAGTAGATTTATGAAATGCTGTAAGTAATGTGTAATAGATGTATTTATTATTAGACACTGATTGTGGTGATTAGTACAGGAGTTTGAATATTCTGTGTTTTTTGGTTTCTTTATATGCTTCAAAACATTTTAATCTTAAATGGTGTAGTGTAACCAAGAAATGAAAGTATTTTGATAAAACACTTATGTAATGTAGATAAACTAGTATTTTCTATTTCAGCTTTTAAGTAAGAAAGCTGTAGTTTATTAATAGCTTTATTTTTTAAATTGATGTTGGAGATATAATATAGCTCAGTGGTTCAGAGCATGTACTACTCTCGCAAAAGACCTGCATTTGGTTCCTAGCCCCGACTTCAGATAACTTCACAACTGTCTGAAACTCCAGTTCTAGGGTATCCTTTGCCCTCAGGCCTCCTCTTCATCTGCACACACATGGTACACATAAACTCATGCAGGCACACTTACATACACACAAATAAAACAAACAAATATTTTAGAAATGTATGTTAAAATTAAAGAGTGAAAAATTACCAGAGAAGCTTAACCGATTAATGAAGTTAGCAAGTGTGTTTGATATTTACTATAGCTTTCATCGTGTATTTATTTTGAAGTTATTTATACTGTTTGATGGCTACAAATTTTAATTAGACCTTTTGCTATTTTGAACATCATATTGAGTGAGGTAATCCAGACCCAAAAAGACAATTATTATATGTACTCAGTCATAATTGGTTTTTAAGCATAAAGCTAAGAAAACCAGCCTACAAATCACAATCCCAGAGAACCTAGACAACAGTGAGGACCCTAAGAGAGACATATATGGAAGTAGAAAAAGACAAGATCTCCTGAGTAAATTGGGAGCATGGGGACCATGGGAGCGGATAGAAGGGGAGGAGAGAGGAAGGGAGGAGAGCCGAGAAAAATGTAGAGCTCAATAACAATGTAGGGCTCAATAAATATTATATATATATATTCTCTTAACTTTTTAATTGTTTCAGCTAGGTGACACAAAGATCATTATCCAATTTTATAGTACAATTATCAGTCTTTAAGAAAAGGCTAAAGAGAATATGATGTTCTAATACCATGGAAGAAGAGATTGGTAAATTTGATTGTAGAAATAAAAAATTTGTTGTTAGAAAAAAGTACCGCAAAGGGTTTTGTATCACCATATTGACAGTGCATATTAAAGGATACTAACAACAAAGGAACTTTAATTTTTTTTGTATAAATCAGTTTGCTAACTAAGCAATTGTTTCTCAGGACAAGGATATAGGTAGAAGCAAAGCAGTTTTCTTTAAGTAGTGAATAGCCATAATGAATATTATTTAGAGATGATGCAAAGTTAGACAGGCAGTTTTCATAATATCAGCAGAAATGTTTATTTACACATGCCATTGTATATGCATTATATATAAATTGGGGCAGTCTGTTTTCTGGATAATTTGGCAGTATCTCTCCAAATAAGAAGTATACGTTATTTTTAAGCTAATAGCTTTCTGCTCAGTATTTACTATTATGACTGCATTCATATAAAATCTGTAAATATCTACAGTATATACACACATCCTCTTGATTGAGGTACATGCATTACAGAAACTGAAGAGGGGGTAGATATGTTTTTATTTTTGAGATTTTATGTTAAGAAAACATTAGCAAAATACTCAACAAACAAGAACTGGTTAAATAAATTTTTATATAGGCAGAGTTTAAAAAGAATTAGGTTGATCTATATATTTTTTCATATGGAAAGAATTTGTTAAAACTAAGTGTCTTAAGTGATATCAAAAATAAAACCTGTCAAAAAATAACTGTAGTTGGTTATTTGGACAGAATAACTGCCCCGATTACAAGCAGGAAAGGATACTTACCGTTTTTGTTGCTTCATTTGTTTATGGACAGTTGTTGCTATTTACATCTGATCTATTCATGGCCTTATCTTCTATTTATTTTATTTTATCTTTTATTTATTTTATTTTAGCTGTTCTGAAATTTACTTTGTAGATCAGTCTGGCCTCAAACTCACAGAGATAAACCTGCCTTTGCCTTCCAAGTGCTGGGATTAAAGGCGTGTGCCTGGCTCTTCTATTTATTTTTAAAAAACATCAATAAGCTGTTTTATAGGTAAAATATTGTTCATTTCCTATTTCTTTTTACAATACATTTGTAATTTGAAAACTCATTTGATGTACTACATCTTTTGGGGGTTGCTTCAGGGAGTATAGATTACTTTCTTGGGGCCATGGTCCCCAAACAGAAATTATGAAACTTTGCATTGACTCTTAATCTCCCTCGCAGTATATTTACCTTGTTTGATTGCTTGGTTGGTTGAATTCACAGTTTTGCCCCTTATTCCCTAGTGGTGAGATTACAGATGTGTTCAATGTTTTTTTGTTTTGTTTTGTTCCCCCTCTGCTCAGACAGTGTTTCCATAACTCTGGCTGTCCTGGAACTCACTCCGGAGATCAGGCTGGCTTGAACTCAGAGATCTGTCTTCGTGGGTCCTGGGATCAAAGGTGTGGGCTGCCACACCTGGCCACAGTGCTCTTTTAGAAACCATTACTACCACAGCTATATTTTAAAGTGTTCTGTTCTTCCATAGTGTTATTGACAAAATACTTCATTCTAGTAGTGAGAGCCGAAGTATAGAAACCATGAGTTGAATGAAGATATGTCATGTTATCTGTATGTTTTTATTAGCATTAACATTCTGAGTATTTCCAGCATTTGTAAAACTTGAGTAACTAACTCAGTTTTGTTGTTGTCTTTTAAGTGTGTGTGTATTTGTCTGGGTTTGCTTTATGTATGTAGATACTTTAGCAGCAGTCAGAACAGGGTCTCTGATGCCCTCCTGGAGCTGTAGTTGCAGAAGGTAGTGACCCACTGGACACTAAACTTGGGCTCTCTGGAAGAGCAGGAGATGCTCTTAGCCACTGACCCATTTCTCCAACACCATGCCTTTAAAAAAAAAAAAAGAACCCATCCAATACAGTTATATAAAGGGATTACATTGAGTAATCATTGCAGATTAGCTTTTCACTCTACCTAGTTCTCAGAAGGGTCATCCAGGTTGTAGGCATAATAAATTCATTTCTTTTTGTTGCTTAGTAATACTACAATTTCTTTATATGTTTTTTTTTCTTATTTTGTACTGTTAGAAATAAGCTTTCTAGCCAGACAGTGGTGGCGCACGCCTTTAATTCCAGCACTTGGGAGTTAGAGCAGGCAGATCTCTGAGTTCGAGGTCAGCCTGGTCTACAGAGTGATCTCCAAAGCTACACAGAGAAACTCTGTCTCAGAAAAAAAAAAAAAAGAAGAAAGAAAAA
This sequence comes from Bramus lutescens, assembly GCA_001685075.1. Taxonomy (NCBI): domain Eukaryota; kingdom Metazoa; phylum Chordata; class Mammalia; order Rodentia; family Cricetidae; genus Bramus; species Bramus lutescens. The sequence goes on along the minus strand of LOEQ01000206.1, from coordinate 199,831 downwards.
AAGAAATAAACTTTCTGTGAACAATGTGAACAGGTTTTTATATAGACAACTATTTATGGTTGATAATTTTATTTCTGAAATCCAATATTAAGATAGCCACTTTAGCCTTTCTTATTTTTGTTTGTATGTTGTATTGTTTTTCTATCCTTTTCTTTCAATCTATTCAAATTTGCATTGATCTTATTATAAAAATTGGATCGTTGAATCAAGTATATTTCACTTTTTCTGCCAGTCTCTTTAATTAATTATAGTAGTAAATATTTTTTATTTATTAGTTAAAATGTATTTCATTAAAATTTTTTGAAATATATTGTTTTTAGTTGGTAAAATAATCATACTTTTAAGATATCATTTGATATTTTTAGTCTGTGTATACAGAGTCTCAGAGCAGATCAGAATCATTGGCTTAGGCCAGTGAATTATTTCTCAAATATTATTTCTTTAGCTTCTACACATTAAATCAAAATATGAAATATTTGTCTTTCTATGTCTGATAAATCATTTAGCATAATTTCTTTCGACCTGTTCCCTGTAGCTGCACATGATAAGATTTATTGTTTTTAAGTCTGTTGCTGAATGCTATTCCACTGTGTCTGTGTATTGTATTTTATTTACCCATCCTTCTGCTGATGGGTCCCATGCTTAATTCCATGTCTGTCTATTGAAAATAGCACTGCAGTAAACCTAGGAGTACAAATGTCTTTTTAATTTTTTTTGAAATTGAAATTGGATGCATCATTTAGAGCTTTTTAATGCTTGCCCTGAGTTATAGTTTTATATGTTTTCACCACACTTTATAGTTACTATCTGCAGGTAGATCCAGAAGCCACCTCTTAGAAAATGGCTTTTCAGCCTATGTGTAGTTTTATTATTGTCTTCTAATGCTTTATTGCAATTTGAGTTCTTTTGGGATGTCTAGTCTGTCTTCATGAGCAATCCTGTCTCTGTCTCCTGCTCTCCCTCTGTTTAACTTTCTAGTTATTTGCTGAAGAGACTTAAGTGGTTTGTACTTTCCTATAGCCTGGATTTTGCTGACTGCATTACCATAGTGAATTGTTTCACTTCTCTGTGTTATATAAATTGCCACTTAGTTCTGTAGTCTTGATCAGACTTGAGGTTTTTTTTTATCTCCCCTGGATGCACGTGGTGATTTTTTTTTATTTTTTAATACTGATTCACTATATTAGGTTGTTCATTGGCTAGCCAAGACTTTAATCTGCTCTAAAGAAGCACTGTGTGTTACATTTTCATATAGCTTCTTATGGCATTAAGAGACTATTTAGGGTGATCATAGGTTTTTAAAACTCACTTATTCCTTATTTTAACAGAAATGTCAATCTTGAGCATTCTGAATGGGCTCTCACCTTGGCTGTTTCTCTTTTTTTAAACATTCATTTTTAAAATTAATTGTGTGTGTGTGTGTGTGCGCGCGCGCGCATGCATGCATGCATGCATGCATGCATATAGCTCTATATGGGAATTTATGCATGTATATGCAGTTGCCCTCAGATGTGAAACTGGGGTGTCAGATCCTCTTGAGTTGAAGTTAGAGGTAGTTGTAAGCTACCTGATGTGGATGCTGGGAACCAGATTGAGGTCCTCTAGCCAAACAGTATGTGCTCTTAACCATTGAATCATGCATGTCTTGTACCCCACCTTGGCAGTTTCTTGCTCTGAAATTATGAATTGTGACTCCTATTGCATGTTGCAGGTTTTTCTTCAGATTTTTGAGGCATGGATTATGATTTGAAGCTAATTAATAACTGAAGAGATGTATTTCTTGGTATTTGATTAAATGATTTAGTTTTCTTCTCTCTCTTTTTATTGTTGGTGTTTTTGAAGACGCTCTATCTGTCCTGGAACTTACTCTGTAGACCATTCTGGCCTGGAACTCAGAGATTTGTCCCCCTCTGCCTCCTAAGACTAGGATTAAAGGTGTGCACACCACACCTGGCTCTCAAGCAATATCTTAGACTATAATTGTTTGTTAATCTTTAGTGTCTGAATATTGGCATTGTCATTATATTAACTCTTTACAATTTTTTTTCCTAGAATATTCCTGATGTAGATGAAGAAGGTTATAGTATTAAACCAGAAACAAATCAGAATGATATCCTTTTATGATCTGGATGTTGTTAGTGGATTTGTTGATAGCATAGCTATAGAATTAGTGTACTACTTAAAGCCTTTTCTGTTCTAATTAACTGAAATATGACTGTTCTTCATTTTATATGCTTTGTTACTTAAAGCTAGTAGTTTTATTCTTGTCTCTCTATGTTATTCTTGTAAGGCTCTCTTCTTTTTTGTACATATGTGGAAAACCAGCTAGCTATCTATGATAAGTTAGTAGGTTAAACTAAATTCTTTAATTCATACCCACATACCAAAGAGAACCACTTCTACTCATCCAGTGATTCTGACTCTGAAGATGAAGAACCAAAGAGGTACCGGATAGAGATCAAGCCTGTGCACCCAAATAACCTGCACCACACCATGGCTTCCTTGGATGAACTAAAAGTCTCCATAGGGAATATAACACTTTCTCCAGCAGTGTCTGTAAGTATCTGAACACAAGCTACTTTGTCCTGTACATCAAAGCCTTGTTTATCTTTCCTCATCTATTTATAGCTAGTTACTTTTCTAAAAATATATTTTTATTTCTGTGTACTTGTGTATGTGTATGATGTGTATAGAGGGGACTGTGTACATGAGTCACAGGGTATATGTAGTGGTCAGGACAACTTTGTGGAGTCAGTTCTCTCACTTTATCTTATGGATTCTGGGGATCAGACTCAGGTTATCATGTTATGTGTGTGACAGGTTACTTTTTCTTTAACCTGCTGAGATACCACACTATGCATGGTTAATTTTAATAATAGTAAATAAGTTAAAAAAGAAAGAAAGAAAGAAAGAAAGAAAGAAAAACTAAAACATTGAGCAACAGTACATTGGTTGGGAATTGTTTTTTTGATTTTTATTTTTCAAATAATCATTGTAATCATTGTATCTATCTATCTATCTAATCTGATTTTTGAGACAGGGTTTCTTTGTGTAGTCCTGGCTGTCCTTGAACTCTCTGTGTAGACTGTGCTGGCCTTGAACTCACAGAGATCCACCTGCCTCTGCCTCCTGATTGCTGAGATTAAAGGTATGTAATACCACTACCTGGCTATTTTATGCTTTTTACAAAAGATTTGTTTGTTTTTTTAATTTTGTGTATGAAAATTTTATTTTGTTGTCCATGTGGTATTTGTGTCCGGTTTCCCTCCCACTTTATACCCCCTAGAGCCAAGGACTAAACCCAGGGCTTTGTGCTTGCTAGGCAAGTGCTGTACCACTGAATCTCCAATAATTTCCCCACCCCCCGGTTTTATTTTGTTTTATTTCCCAGAGCTGTTAGGTGTGTGGCAATTTGCTTGCATTTATGTCTGTGTACCATGTATATGAAGTGTCCAAAGAAGGCAGAAGGGGAGTTAGATGCCCTGGAACTGGAGTTACAGACAGTTGTGAGCTGTCATGTGGGTGCTAAGAACTGAATCTGAATCTTCTAGAAAAGCACCAGTGCTTGCAACTGTTGAGCCCTCTCTCCAGCTCAGTTTATAATTTTATATAGACAAATGAGGCCACTGATTTGGCTTAGTTGTACTCTTGAAAACATTTTTTAATATTTATTTATTTATTTATTATGTATACAATATTCTGTCTACATGCATGTGTGCCTGAAGAGGGCACCAGGCCTCATTACAGATGGTTGTGAGCCACCATGTGGT
>LOEQ01000206.1:183934-196014 GCA_001685075.1 Bramus lutescens | reverse complement strand
GGACCTTTGGAAGAGCAGGCAGTGCTCTTAACCGCTGAGCCATCTCTCCAGCCTCTTGAAAACATTTTTAAGAAAGTGAAAATATATTATATTAGCTGGAGAGATGATTCAGCACTTAAGAGCACTGGCTGCTCTTCCAGAGGACTCAGGTTCAATCCCAGTACCCACTTGACAGCTCATAAGTGACAATAACGTAGTTTCAGGGGATCAAGCACCCTCACACAGACACACATGCAGACAAAACACCAATACACACAAAAAGTTGTGTTTTTGTGTGTGTGTGTGTGTGAAAATGAAGAACTTTTCGTTATTTGTTACGTCTATAAAAACTTTTACCAGTGTCTCTGGTAAAAGACTGTGAAAAGTTAATTGTTTTCCTCATCTAATTTCAAAGGTTTTGCTCCTGTGTTTTCAACTCTAATGTAAAAAGATGTCATGAAAATCAGCTTAAAGGTTGATTCCCCCCCACTCCACGCATTGCTGGAGATTGAATGCAGGCCGACTTATGCTGTGCAAATACTTTACCACTGAGTGACATTCCTGGCTCTTCTTTGCATTTTTATTTTCTTGTCTTTCACCATAAGATTTGTGTTTGAGGAAGAAATAAAATAATGATGTAGCCATTGAGATGTCTCAGCTGTTAAGAACACCTGCTATGTGAGCTCAAGTCCAGGAGTGAACTGACTTTCAAAAGTTGTCTTCTGGTTTCTACCCACATGTGTGCCTGCATCCATACACACATGCATCATACACATATAATAATGATTAGAAAAAAAAACTAAAGTCATAAATACACTGATAATATATATTATGAATTCGGAAGTATTACGAAAAGGGAAAATCATGTTTTAGAATGAGAATTGTGTGTGCATGCATATTGTCATTGTTTAAAAGTTGGTTTTCTTAATAATGAAGTTTTTGCCATTTTATGATATCTAATTTGTATGTGTGTTTTAATTTATTTTTTTTTAATTTATTTTTGAGACAGATTGGCCTGGTATATGACATGTAGACCATGCTGGCCTTGAATTCACAGAGATGTGCCCGTGTCTTCCTCCTGAATGCTACTATTAAAGGCATATGCCACCACCCCTGGCCTTAAGTATATATTCTGTTTAATATATAGTAGTCTATATATACATATGATTTGAAGGTGAAAGTTTTTCTCTTACACATGTACCCATATTCTTGGGTATCAAATCATGGGTAGAACGTCTGCCAGGCAAACACTATGCCCTTGGTTTCATACCCAGTAGAAGGGGAGTGAAGGAAGAAATAATTTTCTGTGAAAGAAAATGATTCTATAATTTAATTCTCAAGAGCATGCTTCAAAGATTTCAATAGTGGGATTTTAGTCTGTTATTACTATTTTAACATTGACTGTTATGTAGTTATAAAGACATATATGTGAAGTAGAGAATTGTGAGCCATTGACAGTTTTTAATTGTATAATAGCACAACTAATTAATATAGTGATATATTATTTGTGTTTTAATAAATAAAGCTTGCCTGAAGTTCAGTGGGCAAAGCAGCAATACAGACCAGGGAGTGGTGGCACAAACCTTTATTTTCAGGACTCAGGAGACAGAGGGAGGATCTCTGAGTTCAAAGCCCCCCTGGGCTACACAAGATTGATTCTGTTTAAAAGAGAAACAGTTCACACAGAGGTGATCCCAGTAGATGGGATCACACACCTTTAACCCCAGCACTGGGGAGGTGGAGACAGGAGTGATATGGTTGGGCAGAAAGAGAAATATAAGGGGGAAGAGACAGCAACTTAGTGGACTGTGGAGTGTAAGGATTCGTGGAGACAGGATCTCTTGCCCTTTCGGTCTGAAGATTTGGTAGAGGTAAAAGGTCTCTCTAGTGGTTGGCTACTTTGCTTTTCTGATGTTCATGTTGAACCCCAATATCTGTCTATGAAATATGGGTGAGCCAAAGCTTAGAGTGATGGATATGTATTAAAATGTTACAAATCTCATTAAGCAGTTGAGGTCATGAGTATTTTTAAAAAACTTTATGTCTCATCTGTCTTTTATAATGAATATGTATTACTTCATACTCAGAAAGTAAATAGAGAAAAATTTTATTAGTCAGTGTTGTATTTGGGAAGATTATCTTTGTGTTTCTTTTGTTGCCCATTTGGTTAACTTGCATAATTTCTCCTCCTAACCATGTGTTTTAAGATGTATTTATTTTAAGTGGTATTTAGAAGGAAGAGATAAATTATTAAGTGCAAAGAGAATTGAATTCTATACTGAACACTGTCTTTCTCTTTCTTTGCATGCACTGCTAGAGGCACAGTCCAGTAAGTGTCAGATTTTATATTTCACCTATTGACTTTTGAAGAATTAGTGTAATTGGGCATTTGATTTTAAAAATTTTGTTAAATTTGGATTACTAGTAAATTTTGTAGTATTTTGCATTAGAAACTGTCTTAACATTTTAAGTACATTTTATTAAGTACATGTATTCTATATTCTAAATTGAATTACTATACTATTGAAATCATGCTTATATTTAGAGCTACAATTACAACTACAGAGTTTTCATAAATGCAATTTACTGTTAAGTAGTTATAATAAAGACAACATAAAACTAGGTTCTTATTAGGAACATTTTGGCAAATATTTTGTTACCAAGTTAAATTATTTTTTTTATAATACTTAGTTTTTGCATTTCTGTTTTAGGTGCAGATGAATCGGAATTCATCTAGTAAGTTTGACATAGGGATTGGTTATTTTTTGTCTGTGAGAACATAGGCATCTTGTTAGTCTCAGCCTGTGTAATATTCTTTTCATTTTACCAATCTCACTGGTTGGCTAGAAGGGTATTTTATATAGGCAAAAAAATTGCCTGTAGTATTTCTGGTTGTATTAGGAGACATTTCTTAACCTTTCATGCAGCTTATAGAATTTCTTAGAAATCAGCAAAGCCAGAGACTAACTTCTGATTAAAGAATATGAAAATGGACTGAGGATATGGCTCAGTTGTTAACATAACCTAGTATGTACACAACCCTTGGGTTCAAACCTCAGCACTTTGGCAGAGGGGATTATGAAAATGTTTTATAAAATAGTAATCTTGAACTTTACTTATTTTAAAGTCATATTACAATTGTAGTTTCTATTTTATATCTTCAAAATAGCAAGTTTATAATACCAAAAATTTTAGGATGGCAACAATTTTTTTGCAGAATTATGTGCTATAAATCTGACTTAATAGGAAGCTTTTGTAATTTTGTAAACAGAATGCTTAATAAGAATCAGACTTGATTAAAAGTTTAACAAAATTGATAACACCTATTGAATTAATAAATACCAAAATAAAAGTAAGGATTTTACCCTTAAAATGAAATATTTGATGATAGAGGTTGTAGAGAAAACTAGGCTAAGTGGAGTTGCTGTCAGATGGAAGATAATGCAGCAAACACGTTGAGACAGAGCAAACATCCAGAATAAGCTGAGGGAAAACTAGTGCAAATAGCATATTGTACAGAGTGCTAACTCCTCTGTAATGTGCTACAGGTGGACCCACTTTGAGTTACTGCAGTCATTCTTGTTGCTTGGGGATATAGAACATTTAAAGTGTGGGAAAAGTTTGTATTCATTGACATGATCTTTCATTCCATGCTGTTCTTTTCAGTTGCTTATGAAATAAGACATGGCACAAATACAAAATACAACAGAAAAGAGTAGGACCTCCTTCATTAGCTCACCATTACTGATGATTATATAATAGTCACTAGTAGTATTCTGAGAACTTGAAAACTGATTATTGAATTCATGAATTAAAATTCTTAAGTAGAATGCACACAAGTACTTAAATGTTTCTTCTAATTTTTATTATTACTTTTTTTTTCGAGATAAGATCTATGTAATCCTAGAACTCACTGTGTAGACCAGGCTGCCCTTGAACTCAGAGAGATACACCTACCTCTGCCTCCTGAGTGCTGAGACCATATACAGACATGAACCATCATGCCCAGCTCTTAAACTTTTTAAAGTTAACAGTCTATGTTTTGTTCTATAAAGTTAATGAAAGAAATCAAGAATCAACAGAAATTCAGCGTGTTTACCTTTCTTCCTCCACAATCATTTGTATTTAATTTTCCTATTACAAAACTTATAAGTTGTTCTTAGTACTGGAATATGTAAGTATATAGAGGATCTTTTAATTAAAATATTTTTCTTCTAGGATTATTAGTTTTTCATAATATTTTAATTTTTTAATTAGATGAAGAGTTAACAAAATCAAAACCATCTTCTCTACCCAATGAGTAAGTTTGCTGTTTATTTCTTTTAATAGACTTTATTATTTCGAACAATTTTAGGTTAAGATCAAAACTGAGTGAAAGGTACAGAGATTACCCTTATATAGTCCCTACCCTTACATATGCCAAGCCTCCTTCTCATGTCCCTTACCAGATTAGTGCATTTGTTACATCTTGACACTTGTCATCCAAAATACATAGTCTAGAGGGGACACTTTGAATCTTATGTATTCTGTGGGTGTGGGTAACTTCTTTTCCCTACCTCATCTTTCCCTCTGTCCCTCTTTGGGCAGTTCTTAAAGGACTGATATTGTAGCATCATAATCAGTATTTGTATTGCATGGAAATCTCATGCTTTGCTTAATCACTCCTTCTTTAAAACCACATTTATACTTTTTTGTATTTTCCTTGTCCTCTTTTTCTAGAGTTATACAGCTAAGTTTTAGTTGTGTTGTTTTTCTGAACTGTAAAATTCATGTTGGGGATTTAAGATAGGTTTATACACATCTGTTTTCAGGTTTTTTTAATAAAACTTTTCTTATTTCTGTGTTTCATTTTTCCCCTTCACTTTGGATTGTGACTTATAAAATGGACCACATGTCATGAGCTTCAAGATGAAGTACCTCAATTAAGATGGAAAGGCTAGAAGCCAGATAGTCGTCTTTGTTGCTCTTAAAGAAGAAGGGAAATAAAGAAAATTGTTAAGCCATTGTTCCATGAGTCCCTTTTCACTTCTCTACCACCAAGAGTACTTTCTTTGAGTTAATGTTTTAACATGAGTAAAAGTTTAGTTGAATGAAGTTAATAGTTAAAGATTATTTGTTACCTGTGAGTTACAAAATAAATATAGTGGTGCTGTTATTGGTTTTAGAGATAAGTTGTTTAAAGCTTAGTCTTTGGATGTCACCTAACGTAGTTATAACAGGTTTTATTGTACAAGGTAGAACACATTTGCATTGCTGCATGTTGAAATATTAAATATGTGATTTTTACGTCATGGTAATAATTTTAGCAGAGTAGGCTCACATTCTACTCAAAATTTCATACATATTTCACTTGTTTTGAATTTTATTATAGACAGTGCTAGAACTCAGACTGTTAGAAACTATTGGGTAGCTCATTTAGACTGCTGCCTGTCTTCATTTGTAAATCTGAAATCACTGTGTTTCATATTCATTTGAGTCTAGCAAGGTATGATCAAAGGAGACCAATCCTTACGACTTTCCTTGCCAACAATACAATTAGTATTGTAGATTCTGCTTATGCCCTTGGCTAAGTCTGTTGACTAGATTTCTCCATGTGCCCATCTACTTAATCACAGTTATTGAACTGGTAGAATTCTGTGGAATAGAAATAAATGGTTTAATGCTAATAAAATAATCTGCTAACCCGTTTTTTTTTAAATGGTGTGATAGGAAAGGAGCGAGTGATTTCCTTGCTTGGGACCCCTTGTTTGCATCACCTCTTGACTCAACTTCTTCAGCTTCACTAGCTTCATCATCATCAGGTAAACGAAACAAAACAAAAATGATAAAATGTATATGAGAAAGATATGTTATTTTGGGAATATAGTAGCTGCATTTTTCCCTTGATGGATTCCATTTTTATTGTGTTTAGTCATATAAAGTTCTCTTTTTAAGTTTGTCTTCCAATAATAATGAGTTCTATCACTACCACCATCAGTAAAACACTAAAATACTTAAAGATTATATACTAATTATAATCACCTCCTTCAGCAGCTTCTACAAGTACCATCTGAGGGATGCAGATATAGTATTCATTTTTAAATATTTGTGTAAATAAGTATTGTTATTTTCCTTATAAAATAATTCTGATTATTGGAAGGATTTGATTTCACACTTTTACTGGGCTTGACTTAAGTTCATTTAGAATGACACTTGGACAGGCCTTCTGATTAATAATTCCTGTATAAATGCCTATGCTGTGTTAAACTCATCACAGCTTGAAATATCAAGTTCAGTTCAGTGCTGGTTTCACTTACATGACCATATCTTTACAATAACCACTAATAAATAGCACAGGGAAATGTTGTAATTATTCATGTTGGTACACGTTTCTTTCGAGTATGGGTAGCATGAAAAAAACAGTTATCATTTGAAAGGAGGCAGCAGCCTCTGAATTTATACTTGGTATCTTCCAGCTTTTGGCTGCCTATCTGGAGCATGCACACATACTTTCATGTGATGTGCTTTCTGATGGTAATTCCTTCCTGCGAGTTTATTTTCCACCCTCTGCTGCCTTTTTCCCCTCCTACTGCTTCCTGTCATGCCTCCACTCTATTGATGACCAAGGAGTTTTAGCTTTGTATTTTATTTTCTCATGTGTTTACATAGGCTGGTTTATGTGTTTTTAATTTTGCACATCTGTGAATGTGGAGAACTTGGCAAATACACTTTTCCTACCCGCAGTTATTTTCAGTGTTTTACTTATAGCACATATTTTCAAGTGGACCAGAGGTTTTGAAAATCATCCTATTTGGAGATAATTTAAGGGCCAGTGAGATGACTCAGCAGGTGGTTTTGTGGCCAAGCCTAATGACCTGAGTTTGATCCCAGAGCCCATATGGTAGAAAAGAACTGATTTCCGTAGTTGTCCTCTGACCTTCATGCACATGCTCACATATGCACAGAAATAAATTAGTGATTTTATAATGATAATTTAAATATCTGCCTCTGTAATTCATCCCTACTTTGATTTTATACACACACACATATTTATATATTTGAGTTTTGATTGTTTATACTTGAATTTATTGTAATGTGATAAATATTTATAAATTAGGGATACTGTTTTTTTAGTTATAAAATGTTGCAAATGGCATTGAAACAGCGAACACTATTCATATAGCATTTAAGAAGAATTAAGGTATTATGAACATTTAAAAAATGAGTTGTACTGATTTGGTGCTATTTTTAAAAAATTAAAAGCATTTGTAATGCTTTTCATTATTAGAAGAATATTACGATGTGGTTCTCTTTAAGTTAGATTGCAAAGTTTAATTAAGGTTAAATGTGTTTTGACATTCACATTATTTTGAAGGCCGAGCTGGAAAGCCTTGCACTTATATTAGTGTTTTTGAATTAGAGGTCTTGTAGTAAACAACCTTTGAATTTGAATTGGTTTTTCAATCAACTGACTTACCAGGTTTAATTTTTATATGTATAAAATAATTGAAACAAGAACAAAATTTCTTTGTGTGTCAGTTTTATTGGAAAGTTTAATGATTGTTTTCAGTAATATTGTGAATATTAGCAGTAGCTTTGATAAAAGGATACCTGATGGGTAGATTTTTCACTGTTTCAACAGATTCCCTTAATTATATTAACACAATCGAAGAATGGTCTTTGGATTCTAACAGGTCTTTTGTCTTTATCCAGGATTGCTACACACTGATGATTTTCTTCAAGTTCTCTTTTCTCTCCCTCAGCCAGACCCACAACTCCTCTTTCTATAGGCACCATTGTTCCACCTCCAAGGCCTGCTTCCAGACCAAAGCTTACTTCAGGCAAACTGAGTGGAATTAATGAAATAGTATGTATTCACATTTTTTAAATTATATAACTATTTTGGGTTTGTTTGTTTTTGAGACAGGGTCTCAGTGAATAGCCCTGATGCCCTGGTACTCACCATGTAGGCGGGCTGCCCTCAAACTCACAGAGATTCACCTGCCTCTGCCACCACACCAGTCCCTAAAAATGGTATAATTGTTTTGACTTAAGATAGATATTTTTCTCTATGCCCCTGCTTAGGTAAATGCTTTTTTCTAAAGTCCTTAAAGAATAGGAAGTTTCTCCACTCATACTTTATTATTATTATAAAACTTGGTTTGTTTGCTTTTTTTTAAACCTCTAAATGTGTTGGAAAATTTAGAAAACACAGAAAAATTTGCATCCCATGTATTACCAAAGATAACTGAGTTAACAATTTAATATATATCCTTTCATTGTTTTCCTAATGCATAAATATTTGACCAGAAACGGTAGAGTAACAGTTATTATGAGGACAGGCATATTAGCTGTTCAGTGTTAGACAAGTTTTGGTAAGATGCACAAGGAAGATGAAAATAAAAATTGATTTTGTAAGATTTAAGTGACTTTAACATATATAAAACTGTAAGGATGTTATATATACAGGTGATTGATTGCTCAAAAAGTTATGAAACATATATCTATTACATATTTTTATTGTTTTTACTTTTAAAGTATTTTGGAATTGTCTTTATTGTGAATTCTTTATAGTCTTCAAACATCTTTAAAAGTAGTAGGATCCTGTGTCAAGTAATTAAAATCATTAAAAGGGAAGTCATAATTGAATACTTCCATCAACTTTCTTCCTTGAGATCCTTCTAGAAACTACTTCAGGGACTTCAGGAAGCAACATGTCAAGTAGCTATAGAGTATTTCATTGTTTAAGTCTACATTGTAGAATTAAAGTCCTAAAGATTTTAGAAATTTGATAATTCTAAGTTCTTGTTAATATAGTAACTTAGTATAGCTACATTTCAGTATTTCATTATTAAGTGATTTTTACAATGAAATTCTTGAACTAAATGGCATACACATTTATTTTAGACCAGTGGTTCTCAGTCTTCCTAATGCTGCAACTCTTTAATGCAGTTCCTCATGTTGTGGTGACTCCCCAGCCATAAAATGATTTTCGTTCTACTTCATAACTGAAATGTTGCTACTGTTATGAATCTTAATATAAATATCTGATATGCAGGATAATCTGATATGTGACCTCTGTGAAAGGGTCATTCAATCCCCAAAGGCACCTCGACTTCTTTAGACTTTTGAGGATTGTTGTCTCATTGACCACTATAGAATGGTGCCCTCTCTTGACTATCCCAAGGAAACCCTCATTGTCTTAGAGTAGTTACCTCAGATGGTGTCTCAGACCAGCAGCATTAGTACAGCCTGAGAACTAAGTAGAAATGGTCTGTGGCTGTACCCAGACAAATCAGGAATTCTGGGAGTGGTCAGTCAGTTTGAGTATAGAGAAGTCTTCCATTAGTGTACACTAATATTTAACAGCAGTTGTTTTAGAGCAATTCCACCCAAGAGGAATATGTACAGCAACATACAAACTTTTAAATTTTCTTGTAGTAAAAGCACAGAAATCCATCTTATCTTTTACTTAGTATTGCAAAACATTTTTAATATACATAATAAAAGTTTTTGAGATTTTTGCATTTTTTAACATGTATATTATCTTCAAAGTTCACTTCTATACTTAAAACACACCTCAGTTTGCACTAGCTGAATACCAAATTCTGTCGGTGACTGTGTTGGATAGCTGGATAGCAAGAGAAAATCACTTAGAAAAAAAGAATTTTTTCCTTTTCTATTAAGAATTGTAAAATCCACTGTAAAAATTCAGCTACATTATAGTAGCTATAAGACCATTCTGCCTCTGGAGACATTTCCCAAAGTAGTTGAACTAAAGATGTTTCCAAGTTTATAACTTTGGAACAGTATCTGTACCTCTTTTCTGTATAAATATACAGTTGCCTGCTGTATTTTTTCAACCTATTAACTGTAGTGATTGATGAGTCATTAGAAAGCTGTTCTCAGCCAGGGCTACACAGAGAAAGCCTGTCTTGAAAAACCAAAAAAAGAAAAGGAAAAAAAGAAAAAGCAAGCTGTACCCAAGGAAAAAAGATGCTTAAAAACAGTTACTTGTGGGGGGTGGTGGTTACAAATTGTAAAGTACTTCATATAGTGAAGTCTTATTTTTATGCCTGTAAGTTTTTGTTAATATAATGAAGATTTGATTAATTTAGTATGTAAAGACTCACATGGTTTTATGTTTGTTTTTGATGTCTTGTAGGTGAGAATAGTATCTTTTTGTTGTTGTTGCCTCTATAAGCAGGGAATGACTATTTTTAATTAAGCTAAGTATGTTTTTAAAAAACAAATAGTACACTGTAGGAAGGATTGCTAGTGTATTATTGGAACAATTAATTTGGAAAGAAAAAGTCCACTTACCAATGCAAAAGATAAAAGAATTGGAGATATTATTTTCCCTGTTTGATTTTTTTACATGTTACTTTCTAGTTGACCTCTTTTAAACAAGTAAGCAACAAAATTAAGATTTTTCTCAAACCTTTGTTTGCTGTAGCTTTCTTAATACGGAGGTATTGTAAAAAGTACAAAAGAAAATGTTAACAGATTTGTAAATATAGAAAGTAAGGGACAAGCAACATTTATAGAGGAAAATATTAGCAACAAATGATATTAAGCATTAGTAAAAGTTCAAATAATACTAATACCTTTCAAAAAATCATAAAAATGAAAATACAGTGGCTGGAAAGATGACTCCATAGTTAAGAATGCTTGCAGCTCTTACAGAGAGGCAGAAGAATTGGGTTCCTAGCACCTGCTTCGGGCAGCTCACAACCATCTGTAACTCCAGCCCAAAGGATCAATACCCTTATCTGGCTCCCACATACCAATTTCCTGTAAACATAGTAAACAATAAAACTTAGAAAACAAACAAACATGAAAATAAGCCTTCCTAATTGTATTAACTAGAACATTTACAATTTGTGTTTCCTTATTCTGTGACTATTGATGACAGGGTACAGAGAACTAATCTCATGTTTATAGAAATTATCATGTACATAATCTCTGGAAGGCTGTTCGATAGTAGATATGAAGGACTTTCATTTCAGTTTTGAGTACCATAGTATGTCTAATTTTTGAAATACAGAGAATATTTTATGCCCAAAACCTTGAAAGCATTGTTTCAAAATATAGCCTTGTCAGGTTTCAGTATATTATTGGAAGTGATTTGACATAATATCTAATACATAGGTAAAAGAAACTCATGGTAAAGTTATTTGATTTGTTATGACCTAAAAATTTTCTCTGACAAAGAAAATCTTGCTTTAGCATTTTGATAAATAACTGTTTGTTTTTAAGCCCAGGCCATTCAGCCCACCCCCTACCGCTCCCTTAGCCCGGGCAGAGAGTTCTTCTTCTATCTCTTCATCTGCATCACTGAGTGCTGCCAATACTCCAACAGTAGGTAAGTGGCTGTTGTTGCTTATGAAAGTCAGCATACAAAGGGTACATTTACACACACACACACACACTTTTTCCCCCTCTTCTCTAGTGGGAAGTAAAGAATTTAAAATTGGACATATACTTGTAAAACTGACCACATCTTCTCTTCTGTTTTAGTCCTTATTTTCTGAGTAGGAATATTTTAACTGTAGCTGAAACTACTGAGAATTGCCAGTTTGTAAACTGCTGGTCTGTATACATTGTTAAGGGAATATTGTACAATGGCATTTAATTCTACTTTGAACTGACATTTTCATTCTTTAAAAAGTTTGTGTTTTGGGGGCAGGAGAGGTGGTTCACTGCTTAGAGTGCCTAACTGCTCTAGTAGAGAAATGAGGCTTCCCTCTACATGCTAGTTCACAGCTGCCTGTGACTCCATTTCTGGAGGATCCTGACAGAGTCAGATTAATTTACCAATGTTGTACATATACATACACTTACACACTGAATAAAATAAATAATTTTTTTTAAAAAGAAAGTTTGTGTTTGAAAATAATTTCTTGAAACTCTTTATTCAGTGAAGGTGTTGGGTGCTTATGGTGATCTATTTATTCTAAAGGAATATATTACAAGACTGAAATTATTCATATGATCTAAACCTTCGCAAACAAAAGCAATGTTTTTCTAAAAAATATTTATTATGTATATAATATTCTGTCTGCGTTTATGCCTGAAGGCCAGAAGAGGGTGCCAGACCTCATTACAGATGGTTGTGAGCC
>LOEQ01000206.1:164158-175862 GCA_001685075.1 Bramus lutescens | reverse complement strand
TTCCTTATCCATTCTTCAGTCAAGGGGCATTTAGGTTGTTTCCAGGTTCTGGCAGTTGCCTATTGAAAACCTGAATAGGTATCAGTGGTGTGGTGTTCATATTAGTTTTCCAAATTCTACAAAATGGAACACACCCATCTGCCAGGTTTCATTCCTTTTGAGTACTTTTTGGTGTTGACTGAGGTTTCTGTCCCACCTGGTCCTCCAGTTGTTCAGTCCCAAAGAAATACAAGGAGGCCTACATTAATTATAAACGGATTGACTTACTAGGTCAGGCTTCTTATTACCTCTTATAATTGATGTTAGCCCATAATACTTGTCTGTGTTAGCCATGTGGCTTGGTACCCATTTTGGTGTGGCAGTCACATCTTGCTTGCTCTGTGTCTGGCTTCCTCTCCGTTTGGGTGACAACTGCAGACTGAAATTTTCCTCTTCCCATAATTCTTATTGCCACATCTCTACTTCCTGCCTGACTACTGGCCAATCAGCATCTTATTAAAAATAATACAAGTGACAGGATAAAAGACCATTGTCCCACAGCACTTTGGGTTACTTCCTGTAAATAGTGGTGTTTGTATAAATAACAAGTAGGATATTTCCTTATAATTTCCTTGGCTTGTTGCCATGTGATGGAAAAGTCCTTAAAAAAAAAAAACTTTGGTATTGACACTTTTTTTCCTTCAAATTCTGATGCCTCCAACATATTTCCAATTAATAGTTGATCAATTTCTTAATTATTTTATGTTCGAGGACCTGGCAGACCCATATGGGATTGGATGTGTGTTATGAATATGGGGTGATTCCTATTCCTGATTATTTCTTGTAATTGAAGAAATAGTAGTGTCAATTCTGTATCATTTGGTATAAATTCAATGGTTTCGATGTGTATTACTTCTTTGAGATACTTAGAGTCAGGTTCATGGAAACAGAAAATACGGTGGTGGTTGCCAGAGGCTAGGTAAAGTGAGGGTGTAGGGATGTAGGGTAATTGTAATGGGTATAGAGTTTCAGTTTTCACTTATGGGAATACATGGTAGAAATAGTTGTACAGTATTTCTTGTTTCTTTCTTTGTACTTTTAACTGTGCACCCAAAAATTGGTAAGAACAGTGAGACCCTGCCTTAAAAAATAAAAGATAAGAAAATGGAGGTAGAAGTAAGACCATAAATTTTGTTACGTTTTGCCACAGCTTAAAAAGAAAAAGCAAAAGGAAGTTTTCATCTTTGCCTAAAAATGTGATGTCCTTAAATTCTGATGATGTTCTACTTAGAACGTTAGAATTGATGGATTCAAACTTAGGTTTTATAGACATTTCCTGTCTATAAACATGTATTTATAGTTGGAATCAGTGAATTCATACTTGCCATTTTTTCTTAACATTTTCTCGCATGCTCAAACTCATGCCTGTTGATTAATCCCTTATCTTTTACCTAATCATTTTTAATAAAGACTTAAACCTCTGTCAGATACTCCTTTTCATTTGGGATTATTTGATACTTAGAGTAATCCTAAGATTGTTTCTCTTGAATTTTGACAGTGGTATGTTCTTAAGTTTGTTTGTTTGTTTGTTTGTTTATTTATTTATTTATTTTATTATTTTGGGGGCCGGTTTCGAGATAGGCTTTCTCTGTGTAACAGTCTTAGCTGTCCAGGAACTAGCTCTTGTAGACCAGGCTGGCCTCAAACTTACAGAAATCTGCCAGCATCTGCCTCCCAGGTGCTTGGGTTAAAGGTGTACATCACCACTGTCCAGCTTTAAATTAATTTTTAAGTTAACATAAAAATTTCCTTGTGCCAATTTTGTATATTTTGTCCCCATCCAGTGCTGTTCTCCCTGCCTCTCTCTTACATATTCCTTTATTTCTTCTCTGGTAGCTCCCTTTCTGTTACCATCCTCTTCCCCCCTTCTATCCCTTAAGCTCTCTTTGTCTCCATTTTAGTTTCATGACCTACAAACAAACATGCATGCATTCACACACACACACACACACATTTGAATATAGATGTCATATATGAAAGAGAACATGTATTTGTCTTTGAGTCTTGCTTATTTTTTTAACATAGTTCCCTTTTTACCCATATTCTGTAAATGTCACTTACGTTTCTTTATGACTGTTTAAAATTCCACTATTCGTACTGCCACATCCTTTTTCTCCTCTCCTCTTGAGGGGTACCCAGACTGTTTACAATTCCTAGCTATTGTAAACAGGAGAGTAAATGTAGAAGAATTTATGTGTTCTGATCATGAAAGCATTCTCCTCATCTTATCCCATCCATCTATTCCTAGGCCATACCTGTCTGTTCTGCAAAACTAGGACTTGTTATTTAAAAATCCATCTCTTTATTTTTCTGCCGCCTTAGCAAAGTGCTTGTCACCTGTTACTTGAAAATCCTTGATTCAAATGCTCTGAAATCTGAAGATTTTCAACAATGTTTCAGATTCCAGAACCTTTTAGATAGCAAAAATTTTAAGATTACAGATAGTCAACCGGCAAGCTTACATAAATATTCTCAAATTGGAAAAAGCTTAAAATGAAAACTTTTCTGGTCCCAGGAATTTCAGATATAATTTATTTAACCTGTAGTAACCGTTATTTTGTGAATGAATTTTGAATTATTTTGAATTGCTGAATTCTTATTTTCACATAGAATTATTTACTGTTAATTTTGGAGAATTTACTTTTCCTGAAGGTCAAAATCAGTAGTTTTGGTCTCCATGTAGTTTTCAGCACTAAAGTTGTTTCATAACTATAAAGAACCTTCTAAATCAAAATTCCTTCCAAGTCTATCTAGAGCAACAGATCTTCCTGGCTTCTTAATGTTATGAAATATCTATTGTCATTATTTGTAAGATTAGGTTTGGTCACAAGGCGTCAGGCACCATGGTTAAATGAGTGCCTAACTTAGGGAAGTCATTGCAATGGTGGTAAAGCTTATGCTGGTAGAGCGCATCTGTGCAGAAAAGCAAGGCAGTGTGCTGTCTCAATGGGGAGGTTTGTGTAGATTAAAAAGACATATGAGATGTGCCCTGCCGCTCTTGAGTTTCATGCTCTGCTCCCAAACTGGTGACAGTGTTTTGGAAGATTTTGCATGTTAGTGTAAAGTGTCTAGGACCTACATAAATAAGAAAGTCATACATAGCCTTTGAAGATTATGTCTGCTCCCCTATACCTTTCTCTTTCCTTGCTTCCTGTCATCCTCCAGCATATGCTTTTGTCACCATGATACTCTGCAGAAGCATATGAGGACAACTACTAGGAACTAAGTCCTGTGACTTAGCCGTGAGCCAGTATAAATAACTGTTCTTTTTGAGTTGTGCCAGGTGTTTGGCCCCAGTGATAATAAACTAGTTAAAGGTAGCTTAACATCTAAGTTTAGTTCACAGATTTGTTCAGAATTTTACTATGCTTTTAAAATCCCAAACTGTATTTGCCTGTTTATTTATTTACTTATTTTGATTTTTCAAGGCAGGGTTTCTGTGTGTAACTTTGGAGACTGTCCTAGAACTTACTCTGTAGACCAGGCTGGCCTCTTGAGTGCTGGGATTAAAAAGGCATGTGCTGCCAGCCTAAAATTCCAATATGATACAGTTAAGAAGGTGTTTTGTCTGAATGAAAATTAAGTCAATTTTTAAAATAATTATGTTAGTCAAACATTTATTCAGGCAAAGTAATATAGGACTGCAATACAAGATGAACACCTGCAATCTAGAAATTCAAAATCTGAAAATCCAGACCTTTGGTAATAATTCTCAAAGTTTGAACGTTTTAGAATTGGGGCTTCTATGTTAGGGATAAGGGGGTGGATAAAGATACAAATACTCTACATGAAATAGTTCAAAATCTGAAAGATACCTAACCCCAGCTATTACATAACTAAGGTTATATAAGCATCAAAGAGGAATTTAGAGAATTGTAGTGATAAGTAATATATGAGCTATTATTATTTGAGAAATGTAACAGACAAAATTCAAATATAATGCCTTGATTGAAGTAACTAGCCTGTGACTAATAAACCTTAAAAAATATTTATATCTGAAGGGTTTTGGAGGCCATAGTAGTTATTTTAACTCTTTGTTTCAATGACTTTTACTTTTTGATATTCCTTAACCATCCTGTGTATCTCTTTCCATTTAAAAGTAGGTTTGTTCCAGACGTGTGTGTGTGTGTGTGTGTGTGTGATTCACATTATGTTCTAATTTGTTTTATGATGTCTTTCTTAACCTCTAGGTTTATACTTGCAGCATCAATGAAACCAGTAATAAGGTCTTTTGTGACAACCTAACATCAATCTGTCTTGGTATTTATGGTATGAATCTTAGTATTTGGTGTATGTCTAGAATGATTTAACAAATTAATTTTGTCTATTCTAGGCGTGTCACGGGGTCCCAGCCCAGTCAGTCTCGGAAACCAGGACACCTTACCTGTGGCAATTGCCCTTACAGAATCCGTCAATGCCTACTTTAAAGGAGCAGATCCTACCAAGTTAGTTTTAAATATATATGTATGCACTTGTGTTTCGGGGTGGGCACTGGTCTAAAGAGATGTAAACTAGGTGTTTGGATCCTTATAGAATTGGTTTAGCATCTTGCTTTTGATGATGGTGACTTGAATAAGTATATTATTAGCAGGAAAGGTGGTAAGTGTTGGTGATAGAATGACAAATTTGAGGTACTTGTTAAGTGTTAATGTAGACAAGTTGGTAGCTGTGTACATGATTCTGGAGCTCACTGAGTAAGTGTAGACATGAGATAAAATATTTGGTGTCCTTGGTTTGTATGTAATATACGAAGTTGGGGTTTTAAGAAGTAGACAGAAGAAAAGATCAGAGAACCAAGTCCTGATGCTGTGTTGAAAACATAAAGACCAGAATGACCAAGCATAGCAACTGGATGGAGATCAGAAGCAGCAAGAGAAAGGCAGAACCGGTTGAGCAGTGTCTAGAAACAAAAAGTCGTTTCATGAAGGAAGGTATGAAAAATTCCTTATGCTGCCATTGGCATTGACAGTATAAAAGTCACTAGTGACCTTCAACCATGTAATTGTAGTGACATGGTAAAGATGTGAGGCTGCTGGAGTGCAGGAGCAGATTATGCACACTTAGGCAACTGTTTGGAGAGAACAAATATAGATAATTCTTTGGATGTTTTAATGAGGGGAATCTGAGAAATGGAATAGTGGCAAACAAAGGAATTTTAGTTTTAATATGTTGACTTAAAGATGATAGAGCTGTGTATGGTAACCCACACCTGTAATTTCACTTGGAAAGGGAAGGCAAGAGGATCAAGAGTTAAGGGTCATCCTCAGTTACTTAGTGAGTTCAAGGCCATCTTCACCTTTGTGAGAGCCTGTCTCAATTTTTTTTATTTTTATTTTTTTAATGGTAGGGACCAGGGAGATGACTTAACTTGATAAAGTGCCTGCATCACACGCATGAGGACTGAGGACCTGAAATTCAGATCTCCAACATCCACATAAAAGCTGGGTGTGGAAGTTGGGAGGGAGTAGTGGATATGACAAGAATTAGGAGGAAGAGTAAAGGGTGAATATGATCAGATACACTGTATATGTCTATGAGATTCTCAAAAGAATAGTAAAAATACTACATTAAAGTGAAAAGCCGGGTATGGCAGCACACATGAGCTCCAGATTTAGTGAGAAAGGCCTTGAAAAAATCAGGTGGTGAGCAATCAAGGAAGAAATCTGATAACAACTTCTGGCCTCTGCATGCCAACCTGCCCATGCAAACAGGTCTTCAATTGAAATAGGAATGGTGCATGATAGATATAGGTATGGCAGATTATGAGTTCAGTGGTGAAAAGAGAAAATTCTTTTCTGATTTTACTTCATTAAAAATAACATAATCACCTAGGTGTAGGGTGAAGAAATACGCTGTAAGAGGAGAAACAGAAGCTATGAGAAGACAGAGGAGCGAGTGACTAGACAAGATAGAATGGCCAGCCAGGGCATGCTAAGGGAGCAGATGGGAGGCTTGGCCATGTGGTTTGGTTTTCTCTAGTCACATTCAGCTATACATTCATGGGAGGGAACTAGATTTAGTCAAGTCTTCTTGTTCAGCTAATCGGTTAGCAAAAGCATAAAGGAGGACTTAGGCAAAGGAGCATGTCTAATGAGGAACCTGGAAAATCAAAGATAAGGGATATAAGGATATGAAGTTAGGAAGTGAGGTAGCATGGTGAGGAATTAAGTAGTGCTACTAGATGGAATGACTCAGAAAAATGGGAGTCTGAGTCGATAAGTGCTCATTGTGTAACAGGTTGTTGAGGACCGTGACTGAGGATAGCTAAAGGACAGAGCCCCTGGAAGAGACAGGTGAAGAACTAGGTGACCAAGGATATTATAAGGACCACCTGAATGGATATTGAACTTAATAAAAATTATGCTAGAAATAGTGGTGCAGCGATAAGATTAGTGGTGAGTCAGGAACTCAGGATTTCAGGAAAAGAAAAGGGACCACTGGAGATGATCTGAAGAGGATAGAGTCTGAGCGATACAGTGTGAATCAAGTTTCAGAGGAAGAAGCAATGAAAAGAAGAGCAGCCATTACCAATCCCAGGGGTTCAGAGGTCTTAAGAGGAGAAAGTAACTGTAACTGGTTACTGATGCTATTACTAGGGAAGCACTGCCCATACAGGTCTTCAAAGGACAGCTACCTCACACAAAGAATTGTGCTTATGTATAATAGCAGGAGTACACCATTACAGTTTTCTATGTTTAGTCTATAATTATAAGAAAGGATATAAATGCATGTCTGTATGAACAGATGCACAGCTGTATGTATATGCATGCATGCATGCATACATGCATACATACATACATACATACACACACACACTTTTTAAAACCAAGCACAGCTTTGAGAAGACATTAAGCACTTGTCCATGTCCTCCAATATCAGGTGTATTGTGAAGATCACTGGAGATGTGACAATATCATTTCCAAGTGGAATTATTAAAGTCTTCACAAGCAACCCCTCTCCGGCTGTGCTGTGCTTTAGAGTGAAAAACATCAGCAGACTCGAGCAAATTCTTCCAAATTCACAGCTTGTGTTCAGGTTTGTGTTGTGCTTTGCTTTTAAGATTTTTTTAAGATTAAGATTGAAGTTTCTTTTTAAGAAATGTTTTTTCTTTATGAAATAATGTTGATTGAAGACAATGCCAAAATTATTTATTTCAGTTAAGCAGCTTTGTGCCATCCTTTTGCTTTGTTTTGATGCTAGTGCTAGTTACTTTTCAGGGAACCTTTTCACTGTTTGTTCCTTTTTTCATCTTCTAATCTTGGATTTCCCTCATCCCACATTTTGACTGATTTCTACTAGTCTTTCCCAGGTCACCAACTGACTAAATAAAGGAAGGAAAAAGATAAGACAAATGAAATAACAAAAACGTTTCTTATACATATAGTGATCCGTCACAGTGTGATTCCAACACAAAAGATTTTTGGATGAACATGCAAGCTGTTACTGTCTACCTCAAGAAGCTATCAGAGCAAAATCCAGCTGCTTCTTACTATAATGTAGATGTATTAAAGTATCAGGTGAGTGTCCTATCACTGTGAAAAACCTTAAATTTACAGATAAAAAAATGGAATTTGGCAGAACACTAAATGAGTAAATATGTATGAGGTCCATTCCAAGAATGCAAGATTATTTTGGAATTTGAAATTATTTTAGTAAGTTCATGACTATTTCAGCCAAAATGATAGTGTTTACCATCTGTTTTTTACTCAGCCACTGAGTAAATATTAATACATGAATTTATATTTAATCAGAAAACTCTGATATAGCCATTCTTCATAAAGAAATGCCAAATCAGTCAGTTAAAGTTTGATATGGCAGACACTCACTGTTTATATTAATAGCACAGAATTTAAGTGTTTCTCTGGATTTGTTAGTACTGTTACATAAGAGAATAAAATAAGTAATAGACAGGAAGTAGTGGCACATGCTTTTCAACTCAGCACTCAGGAGGCAGAGACAGGCAGATCTCTGAGTTCAAGGCCACTCTAGTCTACAGAGCAAGTTCCAGGACAGGTAAGGCTACACAGAAGAACTTTGCCTTGAAAAAAAAATTTAATATAAAACTCTTAAGTCTACATGTATCAAATACTCAATAATAAATGAAACCATAAAGTGGCTAAAATAAATTATATACAAAATGTATGTATACATAACATATACTTAGTATATCATTTTACTGTTGAGCTACGAAAGCCATTTCTAAATATGTTTAAAACCTGGAAGAGGGGCTGATGGGGTGGCTCTGTGATTAAAAGTGCTTTTTGTGCAATCCTTGTAACCTGAATTTGATCCTGATGATTCAAGTTCAGTTTCTAAATTCACATAAACGTGGAATGGGAGAACTGACTCCACAGCACAACTCTAACCTTCATATATGTGTGTGTGTGCTCGTGCATGTATACATATGAGCACACACATAAAATAATAGATTTAAAACCCAGGAGGTATGTCAGAAGAGATAACTGACACAAAAACAGGTATGTATATAAAGTGCTGGGATGCATGAGACAGACTAAAGGGATTACTCCAAGAACCTTTATGAGTACAAGGTGGATAACTCTTGGATGCAGTGGTTAAGGTAGCTCCATCCAGCATTGAAAGGGGTGTGACCACTTATTCCTGAATGTAAATTAATAGAACCTTTTAGAAGGAAGTTGGAGTAAATTAATTGGTTTAATTCAAAGTTCTTTATGAAATAATTACTCCGAAGTTTCATGATGGGCAAAGAAAAGAAAGGTACATAATACATTTATTTACTGCAGTATTGTTTCCAGGGTACCTGAGTATACAGCAGCAGAGGAATACACTACTTCACCAGTATGTTATAAAAACCATGTTTCATGTTCCTAAAGTCGGGGAGGATGTGTAACATGTTATTAACAGTGGGAGTGAAAAGACCAAGGGCTGGGCTTGGGTTACAGCTCAGTAGTTAGAGCACTTAATCCGACACGTGTTAAGCCTGGAACTTAATCCTCAGCAACGCCCATGCATGCATGCACATGCTGGAGATAAATTCTCTATTTTACATTTATATTTGAATTTTTTAGTAGTGCAAGATATTAAAGATAGCTTGTGTTTCTAAAAAAGACATTTATAAATCAGTGCTTGCTAATTCCTGGGAATAGGACAAGGAGATGGTAAACATGATCAGTAAATAGTATTGTTAGACAGTAAATGCTATAGACGAAAGGAAATGGCTTCAAGGAGCCCTTTGAAAAAGGAGCTGAAGAGTCATGAATTGTGCCATTCACTATGTTTAAACTGAATAAATGTTTGAAGTTAGAAGTGTGTTTTAGGTTTTGGGAACCACATGGTGAACCTTCTTTTCTTACAGATGTATATCTAAATTCTTAAAATTCATTTATAACTAATGGGGAATCTTAGAATCCTCCTTTGAAAGGCTTTAGACTTCATACAAATAAATTTCTAAAAACTGTCTAATTGAATGATGATTTCTGGACACAGTGCCTAATCTATAAAGTCAGATTTTCTGTAGTCGGATCCAAGCAACAGCCACTCTTATTGCTGCTTAGTTGTGATTCTGCAGATTCTTAGGCACAAGTGTTTGTGTCATGAACATGCCTTGTTTATTCTTCAGGCAAAGACAGTTACTTGTTTGTTTCTCTTTAAAGGTATCATCAAATGGCATTCAGTCCACTCCTCTAAATCTTGCTACGTACTGGAAATGTAGTGCCAGCACCACTGATTTGAGAGTGGATTATAAGTACAACCCAGAAGCTATGGTCGCACCGAGTGTGCTTTCCAACATACAGGTGGTAGTACCAGTGGATGGAGGAGTTACAAATATGCAGTCCCTTCCCCCTGCAATATGGTAAATGTTTTTGCATTCCAGTTGCATTTCTGTTTGTCTCCAGCTGCAACAGTTCTAACCTCTTAAAGCTAACAATAATTGGGTTAAGTGCTTGCCCTTGCAAATCTTACGACCTTAGTTAAATAAAAGGTTCCTGTGAACACATGTAAAGGAGCTCTTCTGAGCACATTTCTATACATACATAGAATTTAAAGAACAATAATTATTATTTAATAAGGTTAAATATAGCACTTAGCCTATCTGCAGGAATATCTGCTTAGTGTTCAGTAGTACTAGTTACTACCATTGCTAACCACCTCTTGTACCCCTTCTACCTCTATTAGTACTATAGTACAGATTCTGACAACTCTTTACATGTTATCATTAAATACAATGTTTATTTTGACTAAGATACTGAGCCACATATACACAGGCTTCTTTCCTCTGACCACTGGAAATGAAGGGAATCTTATAATTTGATAAACTTTCATTCCTTGAGAAAACTACAGCATTGCATTTATGTATATGATATATTTTCACTAGGTAATGCCATTTAAAGCCCACACTGTAGTTTTTATAATAAAAATACTTGAGGTACATTTATTGAGTGTCCATTTATGTATTAGCTATTGTAAGAGACTGAATTTAAAGATACTTGTTCTTATTACAGGAATGCAGAACAAATGAAAGCCTTTTGGAAATTATCTGGGATTTCGGAGAAATCAGACAGTGGAGGTAAGGGTGTGCTCCTTTTCATTCTCTGTATTGTGCTATTCTGCTTCCCCTGGCCTTAGTTGTTTTCTATTATTGATATTACTGTTACGACCTTTATTAATTATGTGTGTGAGTGCACATAGGTATGGCCAGAGGACAGCTTTTATCAATCAGTTCTCTTCCTTCCACACTCTGGGTCCTGAGGATGAGACTCGGGTTTGAGGCATGGTAGCAAGAGCCTTTACTTGCTAGCCATATTGGTTATTTTTTCGTTTTTAAAGCATATACATTGAAAGTTTCCTTCTGAAATTTCATGGCTTCAGTTCTAGGACTGACCACTAGGTGGAAGTTAATCCCGTATGTAAGAATGTACAAACTGAGATTCAGAACAATTTTTACCCTTCCCTTAAATATGCTTTCTTTGAGGGAAAATTAACTTATAATTTTATAACTGCAGGATAAGTGGGTTTTTTTGTGTGTTTGCATAAGAAATACCTAGTGCTAGAATTTATTAAAAAATAGAACTATCCCTAGGTAGGTAACTCAGATAATTGCACATGATTGAGCTTATTCTGTTCATAGGGAGAACAGATGCTTTCTGTTAGAGCAGATGCCCTGCTTTCCCTCCCCAGATGTATAGAGACCAGCTATGTTGGCGTGAAACTTGTCTGCTCAGTCTAGCTGAGAAAACCTTTCTGTTCCTTCCTGTCAGAGTAAGCCAGAGATCTTCAGTTCTGTGTGGCAGTTTTAAAGAGAGACAAGTTAATTGTCTCCTCCTGCTGACTGAGTCTGTCTATGTTCACCATATGGCTAGTTATCACTCCACTACATCTCTGATTTAGTGTCTGTAAAACTAGCTTACGGTTCTCCACTTAAGTCCCTAACTTGAGATACCCTTTGTCTCTCTTAGTTCAAAGAGAACTTGTCTTCCTAGCTAGCCTGCATTGATTTTTCTTATTGAGTGAATGCTTTAGTTCTTCCAATTTTGTTCAGCTTTTTGAACATTTTGAGCTTATCAATGGTGTTTTTCCTCCTTTATTGCTATATATAAAGGACTATCAGCAAATCTAGATTGTCTATTTTTTTAAATATTTATTATGTATACAATATTCTGTCTGTGTGTATGCCTGCTGGCCAGAA
>LOEQ01000206.1:140290-157120 GCA_001685075.1 Bramus lutescens | reverse complement strand
TCTCTCTCTCTCTCTCTCTCTCACACACACACACACACACACACACACACAATGAAAAATGTTTTAAACAACTTAAGTTTGAACTAGGCATATAGTTTGCTCATTTCATATGGTCTGTAAGTTATCTGATGTTGGCACCATAGAATACTTTCAGCCTTTTCCCCATTGCTGCAGTGGTGGCCACACCTCCAGGAGGAGTATACTTATACCACAGGTAGAAAAGAGGCAGTTCTATTATGTCTGGGTTTTATGTTGGGAGAGTAAAAGCTTTTCTAGAAGTTCCTGGCACCTCTTTGCTTTTGTCCAGTTGGTCAGATTATGTATGAGGCAGAGAAGGCAAGAAACTTTTATGTAAGATGTATGAGAGAGAAGTCATAACAATGAAAAGGAACTCATTGACAGCCAGAGATGTATTACACAGGTAATAATCCTAACCCTTATTCTAACCAATCAGATCTTTGCTCTCACCCAGTCAACTTTTTTTCTCTTGAGAAAGGATCTCAGTATTTAGTTCTGGGTGGCCTGGAACTTTATATGTAGACCAAGATGGCCTCAAACTCATATAGAGAATGCTGGAATTAATAGTGTAAGCAACCACACCTGGCTCTAGTCAACATTTTAATTTGTTAACAATGTGATGTTACAAATGAGCAAGATCAACTTGAAAGTAAATATCTACTGTTTTATCTTTAGAATAATAAATTCTTATGACCATTCTACATGGTAATTTTGATGTGATATACCCCTCTATATGTTGTATGTTTTATTACTGTTGGCTAATATAGAAACTGCTTTGGGCCTGAGCCATCTGCCAAACAATTATAATTAATATTAAGCCTCCAAATGATTATTTCAAAAACTGCTGCAGGGACCGGCAGGCAGGATAGAAATCAGTCCAGTGGGATTGGGCGAGACGCAGAGAAGCATCCAGCTACATAATTTGAATCCAGTGCCTTTTCCCCCCTCAATATGTGTATCATTTATTAATCACTGAATATTTTTCCTAGGAAAAATGATGAACAAAAAATTCACACAAAAGATACTTATTGCAATATTGTTTCTACTATGACAAAATTGGGAGGGTTGGCCAAAAGAACCCTGATGATTTTCATGTAGTGAAATGCTGTGTAGCTACTAGAAATACTGCAGAAGCTGGGTCTACTGATGCGTGCCTTTCATTCCAGAACTCAGTAGGTAAAGGCAAGTGGATCTTTGTGAGTAGCCTTGTTGTATAGCAAGCCCAGACCAGTCAAGGCTACAGGGTAAGACCTTGCCTCAAAAAAGAAAAAAGAAACCTGAAGATAGTTATTATCTTTATCACTGTTCTGTTGCTGTGAAGAGACACTATAATTATAAAATCACTATATCATAAAAGAAAGCATATAATTGAGACTGGCTTACTGTTTCAGAGGTTTAGTCCATGATCGTCATGGCCACACACTGGCAAACGTGCTATATAAGTATCTGCATTCAAATATATGATGAGCCTGTGGAGGCCATTCATATCCAAACCATGACATTCTATTCCCTTGCCCCCATAGACTTATAGCCATATCATAATGCAAAAGGCATTGATTACAACTTCTAATGTCCCCACAATCTTTTATAGTCTCAGCAGTGTTTTAAAAGTCTAAGTTCAGAGTATTTTCTGAGACTCATGGCAATTTCTTAACTGTAACCCTCAGTAAAATCAAAATAAAGCAGATCACATATTTCCAACACACAATGGCACAGAATAAACATTAACATTTCAAAAGAGAAGAAAGAGCATAGTGAGGAAATACTGGACCAAAGCAAGACCAAAAACCTGCAGAGAAAACTACATTCTGCATTTTCATGTTCAATGTCAAGTCTTCAGATCTCCAATTCCTTTTGAGCTTTGTTGACTACATAACTTCTTTCTGATGGGCTGGTTCCACACCTGGTACCCTCTGGCGTCTCCAATATTTTGGGGTCTCCAACACAATCCAGACTTTACCTTCACAGATTTACACATTGGCCTCTCTGGGCCTCCATGCAGGGGCATCTCTGATAACACTCCTGGCCTCAGCTGCTTTTCTTAGCCAAGAAGGCAGATTCCACAACCCCTTTCTTGTATCCTTAACTATAAAGCCAGAACCACAAAGCCAACACTGCCAAGTTCTTCTGCTTCCTGGGGCTGGTACTTGGTCCCCTCTTTCAAATGCATTTACATCAGCTTTCTGTTTTTGATAGTTTCTTTCACTGCTTATACTTTTCCTTAATTCCTTTTCACAAGTTGAAGACAACTGAGTTGGATCTTGCCCTGAGGTCACCATCCATTTAGTGTCAAGTTTTTCTGTACACCCTTTATCTCCTTGAACACTGGGCTTAGTGCCATTACACTTCCTGGTGCTTCCTTTCTCTTCAAACTATATTCTTTGTATTTTTCCTTGCTCAACGTGTTCATTTTCATTGTAGATCTGCATAAGAATGACCACTAGTAGTCATATGGCAGAGTCAATACTAGGCTGTCTTGAAATCTCTACCAGTGCCATTAACCCAAAAGTTGTCAATTAAGCGTTAGGCAGACTTTTAGGACAAAGGCAAAACACACCACTTTCTTTGCTAAAATATCATCAGAATGGTCTCTAGGCTATTTTTTACCTCTGAAACTTCTTGAGCTGGGATCCCACAGTTCAAATTACCCTCAGCATTGTCTTCCCTGCTCCAACTGTTATGGCACATTAAGCCCCACGTAAAGTGTACAACTGCTTTCCTAATTCAATGTCTACATTCTGCCAACAAGCAGCATGGTCAGGCCTATCATAGCAACACCTCATGTGGTAATTTGAATGTAATTGGCCCCCATGAGCTTCTGGGGAGTGACACTATTGGGAGGTATGGCCTGGTTGAAGGAAGTGTGTCACTGTGGGTCAGGCTTTGAGGTCTCTTGCTTAAACTTCACTCATTGTCACAGACCATTTCTTATTGCCTGCCTCCAAGATGTAGGACTCCAAGCTACTTCTCCAGCACCATGTCTGCCTACATCACCATGTTCCCCATCATGATGATAAGGGACTGAACCTCTGAAACTGTAAGCAAGCCACCCAATTAAACATTTTCCTTAGAGTTGCCATGTCATGGTGTCTCTTCACAACAGTAAAAACCCTAAGTAACATACCTTACTTCTGGTACCAACTTCTGTCTTGGTCAGTGTTCTGTTGGTGTGAAGAGATATCATGACTGAAAACTCATATAAAAGAAAGCATTAAATTGGAGCTTGTTTACAGTTTCAGAAGTTTAGTATGGCTGGGAGCATGATGGCACGCTGATGGTGCTGGAGAAGTACCTGAGTTCTACATCTAGATCCACAGGCACAGGAAGAAGAGAGAGCTACTGAGCTTGAAACCTCAAAGTCCACCGGCAGTGACAGATCTCCTCCAACAAGGCCACACCTAATCCTTCCCAAGTACTGTCACGCCCTGATTGATTACCAAGCATTCAAATATAAGCACCTATAGGGACCATTCTTACTCAAGCCTCCACAGTTACTGATAGTGAAACACTGCCACAATATTATCAAATAGTGATAAAGTGCCATTTTAAATGGTATCATTTTTGAGACAGCTGGCCTGGAACTAAGTAGCCCATACTGCCCTTGGACCTGTAATCCTAGCTCTGTCTCCCAAGGGTTGGGATTACAAGTACCCACCACCACACTTGCCTTTTGAATTTTTATAAGTGTATACATTGAGAGCAGATCTTTTTTTTAATCTTTTATGTTTATTATGTATACAACGTTCTGCCTCCATGTATTCCCGCACGCCAGAAAAGGGCACCAGATCTCATTACAGATGGTTGTGAGCCACCATGTCGTTGCTGGGAATTGAACTCAGGACCTCCGAAAGAGCAGCCAGTGCTCTTAACCACTGATCCATCTCTCCAGCCCGAGAGCAGATTCTTCATGGAACCCTCACCAAGCTGTTACAACTTGTAGATGGCAAAATTTTTGTTTTCTATAAATGTTTGCTGTTGTCCACATTTTATAACTTTTTCATAAGAGCACATTTACTTTTTTTTCAATACAGGGTTTCTTTTTGTAGCTTTGGAGCCTGTCCTGGAATTCAGAGATCTGCCTGCCTCTGTTTCCCAGGGGCTGGGATTAAAGGTGTTTGCCACCACCACCAGATCCCGTTTACAGTGTCTTTAGAAAATACTTTAGAAATACAGTGCATGTTGAACAACCTACTGATGTGAACTACACAAAAATCTTTATATAGCTTTCCTCCTGTAATTACCTACTTTCCTTGGGCCTATCAGGAGACTGGCACTTCTTGGTGATGGTCTATTAAAATACAGTTAATCTCTAAGGTAAGGCCATAGTTCAAGTGAATCACAGAGACTTGAGGACAGGAACCTGAAGCAAAGATGGTTTGTTTCCACCTTAGGTTGGTGGCATGCTCCCTTGGAAAACTTGACCAAGTTTCAGTTTTCACCAAGTATGAAAAGCTGTAGGTCATGCATAGTGGCACACACCTTTAATCTCAGCACTTAGGATGCAGAGAAAGGCAGATCTCTTGAGCTCAAGGCCAGCCTGGTCTACATATTGAGTTCCAGGACAGCAAGGGCTCCATAGTTGTCCTGAGCTATGCAGCCTAGTCTCAGACCAACCTGTCCAGCGGGTTTCCTCGGGACAAGGCACCTGTGGAAATGGGCTCTCACTTGGTAAGTAGTCCACGGACAGTAGAAATTTGCAAAATTCATTCAGTTTGCAGGTTCTTTCCTCACATTGTCGATTCTTTGGGCACTTTTTACTTTTCCTTTGTCAGTCACACATGCAACAGCTGCAACTTCCCCAGCAAATCTGCTCTTTCTCAAATATTTTCCCCTAAGATTCAGCAGGGGGCTAATGCTTCTCAAATCTCTCATCTGGAACTACTTGTTACAACTCCTAATCCTGGGAACTTTTCTGACTCAACAATTAGATACATATGAGAAAACAACACTTGAAACGTTAACCATGTCTCACAGTTATGGAAAGGAGAGTAAGATATGCATATACAGAATAGGGAAAAGTCTCAGGTGTGTGCATAGTGCCAACTGTTGAGAGTAAGTTCCCTGGACACCATGTATAAAGTCAATGATAGAACTTAGTGTGATTCAATGGGGAAAATGCAGCATAAAATATGGGATGGAAAAATCCATCTGTGCTATACACAGGAGCTTATATTGGCGGGAGAAGTGTGGTATAGCGAGATGGAAAAGAGTGCCTTATCAAAGTCCGCCTTTTACAGAGATCGAGACATGGGATGCTCTGTAGAAAAGGGGGAGCTTGGGGACCATGGGAGAGGGTTGAAGGGGAGGGGAGAGAAAAAAAAAGGGGAGCAGAGAAAAATATGTGGCTCAATAAAATCAATTTTTTGAAAGGCATATCTTGCAGACATGAAAGAATTTTTGGGGTGAGTGGAGCGATGGCTAAGTTGTTAAGAGCAACTTAAGAACATTCTCTGCTCTTCCAGAGAATCCAGGTTCACTTTCCAGCCCCCACATGGCAGCTCACAACTGTCAGTAACTCCAGGATCCAACACCCTCACACAGACATACATATAGGCAAAACACCAATAAAATAAAAATAAATTTAAAAAAATAATGGTTTGGGTTTGAACATTGTTGTCCTTAAAGCATTGTACACGTCTCTTACTATTACTACATTTTAACTTGTGACTGCAAGTAGCTGCCCCCTGACATAAGTGCTTCAAGAGCAGGATGTGTCTGGCTCCGTGTTTAGTTAAGCCTGCAAAAATGCTGAACTCTGTCTAGAATAAGGTTATGTAGGGGGTGAGAAAGTGTATTTGGGAAAGCATAAAGGGGAACAGGGAACTTTTTAGCTTTTTATGATTACGATGTATTTCTTGAAATGCGTATTTTCTTAAAAGTAGAAAATAGGAACCAATAATAAAGCTGTTTATGTAAGCCTAGTAAAACAAACTGTGTTAAAGTATAAATATGGCTCAAGATATTCAGGGCCACTTGAGTGCAGTCCACTTGGTCAGAATTTTTCCTTGCACTGGTGCCCCTTCCCTTGACTCAGGACCTGAACCTGAGCCGAGGCTGGACCCCAGCACATAGTGAGACCCTGTCTTGAAAAACAAGCAAACGAAAACAAAAAGAAAAAAAGCAAACTTTGTCTGCATGTCAGTTTGCTTGCGCACCCTCATAGGCACATTTTCACAGCTGTGTGACCAGAGCACCCAGATGGCAGTTACTGCTTGAGGTGAGGTGGCCTTTCAGCTTCTTGCTAGTTTAAAGTAGTCATCAAAATCCTGTCTCCCCATTAGTGTAGCTGCTGGGTTTGCTTTCCTTATGGTCCACATTGGTGGCACACACTGTACTTAGTGAAAGACGCCAGTCAGTTCTTCAGCTGGAGGACAGGAGACATCATCCCAGCATGTGATACTGAGGACAGAAGTGGGCAAGCAGTTAGATACTCGCACATTCACCAGGCTTCTTTCCAGTCCTTTTTTGTTGTTTGTGTGTAGATTATGTATATTTTCTCCTAGAGCGTGTGTGTATGTGTGTGTGCATGTGCCTGCACACACATATATGAGTGAACATGCCTCAGAGAAAAACATAAGATCCTCCTAGATACAGAGTTCAGATTTACACATAATTGTAAGCTACCTGACGTGGGTGCTGGGAATCAAACCCGAGTTCTATACAAGAGCAGTAAAACTAACCCCTGAGCCACCACTCTAGTCTCTTTATGTGTGTTTTTGAGATTGCATCTCATTGTGTAGTTTTTACTGACTTTGGGTTTACTGGGTAGCTCAGGTTGGCTCTGACCTTACTATGTAATCTAGCCTGGCCTCAAATATGCTGTGTAGTCCAGGCTGGCATTGAACTCAGGATTCAGCTACTGTAATCTCCCAAACAAGTAGCAAACAAGTGCTGCTACACTGGACTGTCTTACAGCCCACATTTTCAAATAAGAGAAGCTGCAAGTTATATACTGGAAACCCAGCTTCTGCAAGAGGGCATTTCCATTGATTGACATGTATGAACAGATTTTTCTTTCTCCTGAAAGAAAAGGCATTGTATGAAATATGCAAAACATACTATTGCAAATAACCCCTGAAAACAGGTCTTTTATTGGTAGGCAAACTATATGAGGAAGGGAAAGACAACCCTATGTGCTTCCTGAAGTCTTTGGGCAAGAAATACAGGAATTTGAAAATTTGAATATTTTCAAGTTCAGTAATTAGCCAGAAGTAATGTAGCCTGTCAAACATTCCAAGGCAATGCCGATTTTATATGGCTTCAATAAATTTTGAGATATTATCTACTTTTATATAACAGTCCTAGAAATAACAACCTCTGACTTTTCATGTGAATAACTGCAAACCGTATCACTTGGAATATCTTTGAGCAACCAAGGAAAAATGCTTAGATATCATCGACTCTGAAGTCTGTTTCCCAGAAGAAACCAGGAGGGGACTAGTCCCACACATAATGCTGCTGCCTGGGAAGCACCAATTGGTGCCCATGAATATTTTATTTTAGGGGGTGTGATGATGGAGAGGATTGGACCCAGGGCTTCAAGCGTCTAGTCGTTTTACTGTTGACACAGATGGCTGACTCCCCCTGAAGATTTTAACTAGAAATACTTAGTGTGTGTTCTGCCTTCATGGCAATTTTCATTCCACCACTTGCAAGAAATGCCACTTCCTTGTCCTATAACCAAGGTGACTTGAAGTCTCCGAAGCTTTGCTCTGTCTTTTGAAGGTCAAGAAATGTAACCTTGTCGACCCAATACAGCATAGTTCTCTCTCAGTCATGTGCTTTAGGCACAGAGCCTGTCATTACTGGGTATGGTGAAGGGCATCTTTTAAATGTGATAACTTCTTGGCAGTGGCCATTTAGTGGAACGTGGCAGTCCTTACCCCTGTGGTAGATGGTAAGATTAAGGAAATGGTCACCTCTAATGACAGCCTACTTGTGCTGTTCCCAATTTAATTAAAAACACCCTAGCTTGCCTTCTGTGTTTATTGCTACAGGCAAACTTAGTTCTAAGGTGCCAAACTGTACAGGCAAACTTTGTGTGACAATTCTAGGGAAGTAATTTTAGAGACAATGCTAGGAAACAGTCTTGAATCTTTATTTAAGCATGGCGATGCTCTAAAGTTCACCTACTGAATCTCTAGATCTTTACTTGGTGAGGGAACCCATCTCACAGACACATACTTTCTCCTAAAGTACGTATGTGTATTATATATGTTTAGGATTTGTGTTTTAAATGGATGCTTTTTTCTGGTATCAGTTCTTAACTATTGAGTGAGAACTAAGTCTGATAATGAAGACTTTAAGAATTAGGAATGCCTTTTTAAATTATAAGCGAATGATGAACATAAAACTCATATTATGACACCATGGTTTGTAATAGGAAGTCAAGTTTGCTAATGATCTGTGAAATTGCATAATTATTTCCAAGAAGCTTACTCCCATTCTTTGGCCTCATAAACTGCACTATTATTCATCAGGCAGAAATATCAGAAGCATAACTGATTGTTTTCTGTCTACACCAGTGATCTAGAAGTATTTAATAAACACATACCCAGCCTGCAAGCAGAGCATGTTCTAGCAGAAGACATTATATTTTCTATCTGTTCAAGTGTCCTAGCTAAGTCAGGGAAAGCTAGTCAGGGATACTAAATATGCTGGAAACACAGATAAGCTTGTGCGTGTACCACCAGTATCTGGAAAAAACTCTGGCCTCTGTGAGAACAGCAAGTACTCTGAACCACTGAGTCATCTTTCCAGACCCTTATATGTATTTTTAAATAACAGTTTAACAGTTTTTGCAATTATAGGTTACGTGTGACTAAGTCAGTTGGACTCTGTGAGTGGTATAACATGTTGGGGGGTAGTGACGGTGTTTTCACTCACCACTTTGTTCTGAATGTTAGCATCATCTTCCCACAGCTCTCTTTGCTGCCAGATGCCCCTTCTATTTTCAGCTTGTTCTATAAGCTTCCTCCATGGAAACTTCTAAAGGCTCTCTTGCCTTGCAACACTGAGAAAGCCCTACAACCTGGCATTGTCAGATGTCCAAAGTATCCTCTTTGACTCTTCCAAGCACCATTCTTATGTACTCTTTGAGTTCCAGTAGTTGTGTGTGTGTTTGTATGTGTGTTGTTGTTGCTGCTACTGCTGCTGTTGCTCTTTTGAGACAGGGTTTCTCTGTGTAGCTGTCCTGGAACTCACTCTGTAGACCAGGCAGACTGGCCTGAAACTCAGAGAGCTAACTCCCTCTACCTCCCTTAGTGCTGGGATTAAAGGCATGCATCACCACTGCCTGGCTCAATCTCCAATTCTTTAGTCCAACAGAGTCCTCACTAATTCCACTGTACTCTTTAATGCCCTGGGTTCAGCCCATCATGCTCTCCTACCCCACCTAGAATATCTGCCTCTATGCCTTCATCACTGGCGTTCAAAATCCTACATAAAAAGATTCTGTGTTTGTGTGCAAGCCTGCAAATCCACGTGCCTGTATGTGGAAGCCAGAGGTCAATGTTGGGTGTCTTCCCCAGTTGCCCTTATCCTTATTTTTGAAACAATAGCTCTCCCTGAACCCAGAGATTACCAATTGGGCTAGACTGGTTGGTTGACCATCAAACCCCAGAGATCCTGCCGTCTCCACCTCTCAGTACTAGGATGAGAATTCAGAGTCCTAATGCTTGTGTGACAGACACTTTACCAACTGAACCATTTTGACCTTGAACGATATTTTTTTAAATGGGATAAAAAGAATCCTGTAAGCTTCGGAATTTTGCAGTGACTGTACTGTGTCTTAGAGTTTCTATGTGAAGAGATACCATGGCCATGACAACTTTATAAAGGGCGTAAATGATGATCCAGGGAGCTCCGGAGAAGAACAGGAGGGTGGAAGCCCTGAATGAGCAGCTAGAGATAAGTAGAATAAAATGATCATTCATAGTAAGAGCTAATTATGTAAATTCATTTCTAGACTTAGCTTTTGGAATTTCCATGACCTGTGCCCCATTTGGATACTGACACACCTGGCCTGTCTCCTTCACATTGATCAGGGCCACCAGGTCTGGTTGGCTGACCTGAGAGCATAACTTCTACTTTGCCTGTTGCTCAGAATCAGGGTGTCACCTGGTTCTGTTTCCATTGGTTTCTATTTCTCATCTCATTAATAGAATTTCAATTAACTTCCTTCCAGAAAATATTCTTTGAGCACCTAGATGGCATGTTGGACACTTTGTTATATATGCAAGGGGACATAAAATTAGCACATCTGAAAGGGACATTAGGATTAACAAAATCCAATGTGTCTCTGCCTCATGGAGCACACTGATTTTCCACACTAAAAGAATTGTGTTAGGTGGGCAAGTTGGATGGCTGCTAAGATTAAAACAACGTTTTGAAAAAGAATCCACTATTTAGTCATCAATTCCAAGCTTTAGTCTAACTACCAGGTCACCAAGGAGCAGATCTGTGTTCTGGAGAGTCTCCTCTCAGCTAGAGAAAGTGCAAGACTCATCACAGGAGCTTGGCTGCTTGGAAGGACAGCAGCTTTGGATGTTCATGCTCCAAGGAGAGACGTTCCTAAGACAATCCTGCTGAACAGGTAGCCAGCTTTTTGGATGACCTCTAAACCTATTTTTAAAAAGTACATACCTGGGGGCTGGAGAGATTGCTCAGCGGTTAAGAGCATTGCCTGCTCTTCCAAAGGTCCTGAGTTCAATTCCCAGCAACCACATGGTGGCTCACAACCATCTGGAATGATTTCTGGTGCCCTCTTATGGCCTGCAGGCAGACACACAGACATAATATTGTATACATAATAAATATTTTTTTAAAAGTACATACCTTTTTGTTCATGTCAGAGTTGACAGATTTTTGTCATAAGTTCAAACAAAAGCATTTAGACTATGGCACGTTGCATATGCCCTATTTTGTAATGTGTTGCAGTGTTGTAAGTACTGGCATTCTATCATCCAGTGCTCCTGCTTTTAAAGGTGGCCAGCTGGATAAGCATTCCTTAGTGATTTGATAGTGTTAAAAATGCTCATAATCTACTTTATAATTCTGAGGCCTGTGATATTTTGCCACCCAAGTGACATGGGACCTGAAGTGATATGAGGAGGTTAGCTGACATAGCCCAGAGGTGGCATCAACAGGCATTCTTCCAGCCTGAGACTCAGGTGGCTGACAGAACATCTGAGACTTTGCTAACTATCATTTTTATTGGTGAAAACTGGGCTATTAATAGTAAATGGCATGTGAATGCTAGCAGTGGGATTCCCCAGGGCAATCAGGGAGATCAAGACATGCACATTGGCTTTAGAAATGCTCCCTACTCTGGCATGAAGGCGTGACCTTCATTTTCCAGCAGGCTGACTGGAAAGGAAGAGTTGGTGTGAAGGCATGCCACTGAAGTCAGAGCTTCTGCAGGTATGGGACAGAAGAGGGACCCAGGAGCTGGACCAAAGCACGGGGAGTATGAGACTAAGTTCTGGAATGTTCAGCTAGCTGCCTCTAGGCAGTTGTTGGCAAGCTGCTGTATAAAATAAACTACTTTGTAATTGTTGGTTAATATTTAATAAAGGCCCGTGTTTAATAGGACTTGATCTGTTTGAGGTGTTGTTCACACCCATCAGTGAGATTGTGGGCATTAGGTAGATTTTATTTATTGCAAGATATTTTTGGTTGCTACTGAAAGTCACCTGACATGGACACAGTTAAGTTATATTATTATTTCATGACAACCATGATCTCTTTTTAATCATTTTAGATTATTTAAAATAATATGTTTCAAGCATGGTAAGTTTTTATATCTATGTATTTGACAGACTTTTCTGATGCATTATTTTTGTAAGTTTGTTATTAATTATTTTATCATATTTCTTTGAAATACATTTTGCATTATTTTGCAAAGTAAATCAAATCATGCCTGTATTCTATATATCTTTCTTTATAGCCATTTTAAACTTCTTTGTAAATGTTAGGTCCAAAGTATTAAAATACTCTTGCATTACATGGTCAGTACAAATTATGAGTAGCATAGTTGATCAAACATTGATGACACATGTTGGTAATCACTAAGCACAAAAGTGAACTTTTATTGAAAAGTTCTCCTTTGATAAGGTAGATGAGGACTCTCAGTGAATAGTTAGTACCAAAAAGGACCAGTGAAAGACACACAGTTTGATCCTGAAATCTGAGCCATCTCTGCCCCTGACCAACTGAAACCAACCATTCCCTGAACAGGAAAACCAACTAATCCCTGAGGAAGAAATGAACCAATCCCTGAACACTCTGACTGTGAACCCAGAGCCAGTGAAAGAAAAACACCCAAGATCTGAAACCTGAGCCAGTGAAAGAAACACTTTATCCCTGAACCCAGAACCAAAGAAACACACCCTGACTCTGAAACTCAGTGCCCAAGAATCACACTTCGGCTCTAGAATCAGAGCCAGTGAAAGAAATATTACCTGGCCCTAAGATTAGAGCCAAAAGGTTAAAAAGGACCAGTGAAAGAAACACAGTTTGATCCTGAAACTAGAGCCATCTCTGCACCTGACCAACTAAACTAACCAATCCCTGAGCAGAAAATCTCCCTGGGAAAACTGCCCTTTAGAAGCCCTATATAAACCCCTTTGCCTGTTCAGTTGAGGGCTGTCCTTTCCCACCCTGGCAGAGGCAACCACTCTCCTGGACTCCTCCTTCCCAAATAAATCTCATTCTTAAAAGAGTCTTGGATGAAGATCTTTCTTTGCCTGTACAGAATAGAAGAACCTTGCTAGGACATTCCCTTAGGGGCACTGAGCAGAAAAATCTGGCTGAGACATTCCCTTAGGGGGACTAAGAAAGGCCTAGCAGAAAAATCAACTTTTCACTGGAGCTGGATGGTAACGATTGCTACATTTCTGCCGGGGCTTCCTTTTTAGCAGAGTGTAGCAGAAGTAACATCTTGGGCAGCAGAAGAAGCTGATGACTCTGCTAGGACATTCCTTTAGGGGAACAGAGCAAAGCTGAGCTGCACTGCCTCTCTCAAGGAGAGGAGTGGGATAGTTATATCCTGTGGGGAGATCATCCCTCATTGCACCCCAGCTTCAGGTAGCCATCATGCCTCATCTCCTGTGAAAAGACAGAGACATGCCTTCAACCCCATAATTAAACAAGGCCTGGTCCTTTCCATAATCCAATGCAAGGGTTTTTCCATTTTGATTTAGCAAAGGCTGC
Organism: Bramus lutescens; assembly: GCA_001685075.1. NCBI lineage: Eukaryota > Metazoa > Chordata > Mammalia > Rodentia > Cricetidae > Bramus > Bramus lutescens. The sequence goes on along the minus strand of LOEQ01000206.1, from coordinate 143,890 downwards.
CCTGGTGCCATCATGTCAAAATCTATCCAGAGTAGATTGCTTATGGGTAACCACATTCAAGAAGTTTAGAGTAAAAAAGGCATGATTTAAAGCATTATGTGGTGACTGAAAGTATAATTTCCCCATCTTTTTGCTTTTGAAGTTGTGCTTTCAAGGAGGCATGGGCACACTCCACAATTCCTTGTCCTTGAGGGTTCCATCTTGTGAAGTAGGTTTTAAATTTAATTAGAGTGGTTGGTTACTCACAATGCTTGTGCCACTATTACACCAGCATGCCATGCAGGCAGGTCACTACTGTAGATTAAAGTATTAGCAGCAGGGTTGTTGCTTACCTTTTTCCTTTGATGCATGCAGAGTGCTTTCCAGTACTATGAACACTAGTTAGTAGGGGTGAGGGCTCTAGTTAGGCATTGGTATTAGTCAGGGTTCTGTAGAATAGCAGAACTTACAGAAAGAACTTCTCTCTCTCCATACACACACACACACACATACGCATCCATGCATGCATACATACATATGGGACTTTTTAGAATAACTTGCAGGCTGTAATACAGCTAGTTCAACAATGGCTGTCTACCAATGGAAGGTCCAAAAACCCAGTAGTTGTTCAGTCCATGAGCCTGGATGTCTCAGCTGGTCTTGGAATTCCAAGAAGGCTCTAATGCCAGTGAGGGAATGGACTTGCTTGTAAGGCAAGTGCCGGTAGACAAAGAGTGAAGCTTCCTTCTTCCACGTCCTTACATAGGCTTCTAGCAGAAGGTGTGGCACAGATAGAGGTGAGTCTTTCTAGCACAAAAGATCTGGACTAAAAGTGTGTCTTTCCACCTCAAAAATCCTAATTAGAAGTGGATCTCCCCACTTAAAGTTAAGCCAACAAAGTCCCTCACAGGTGTGTCTTTCCATTTTTGGGTCTAGTTCATTCCAGTTGTAGCCAAGTTGACAACCAAGAATAGCCATCCTAGCACCAGTTCCACCTCTCTGTGTTCAAGTAAGATTGTCTTCAGTGATACAGCATTACCATTAATTTGTGGAGAGTGACTGATAGCCCTGGCAATAGCCCGAATTTTTTGGGAGTTTCAATCGGGCCCCTGAGGCCGATGACTCAACTAGATGTAACCCATTCTGGGCACTGGAGGTTTCCCTTGGTAGTGTAAGATGTCTAGTTGGGACTTTGTCACCCTGTTATCAAGTGGCTCCATTTAGGTGTCTTGTATATATTCTTCAAAGCCTCTATGTGGGACATTAGTACACTGTGTGAAGGTGTATTGCTGTGATTGGTGAACTAAAAAGATGAATGGCCTATAGCTAGGCAGGAAGTGTAGGTGGGATTTCCAGAGAGAGAAGGGAAGGGGAGGAAGAATTGAGGCACACAGAAATTGCCAGCCAGACATGGAGAGGAAACGGGAGGTACAAGTTGGAAAAGAGGCAGTGCTACATGACAGAACACAGATTTAAAAACATGGGTTCATTTAAGGACTAGTTGAGACAAGCCCAAGATAAAGATTAAGCGTTCATAATTAATAAAAAGTCTCCAGGCCATTATTTGCAGACTAGCAGTCCAAAGGTAGTCCTTGTCTTAATTAAGGTTTACTATTGCTGTGAAGAGATACCATGACCATGGCAACTCATAAAGAAAACATTTAATTGAGGGTAGCTTGCTTATAGTTTCAGAGGTTCCATCCATAAGATCATGATGGGGAGCATGGTAGTGTGCAGGCATACATGGTGCCAGAGTTAAGAGTGCTACAGCTTGCAGGCAGCTGTGGTGTGGGAGGTCCTTCTGTCTATGTGTTGCTTTTATTGGTTAATGAATAAATCTGTTTTGGCCAATGACTTAGCAGAACAGAGCTAGGCGGGTAAAACTAAACTCTTACGATCTTCTTTCTTCCGTCTCAGTCTCTCTGTGGTACATGCCACTGCCAGATTCAGACACATTGGAAATTTGCCGGCAGGCCACGAGCCTCATGGTAAATATAAACTAATAGAAATTGGTTAAATTAAGATGTAAGAGCTAGCCAATAAGAAGCTAGAGCTAATAGGCCAAGAGATGATTCAAATAATATAGTTTCTGTGTGATTATTTTAGTACTCTGGGCTGCCAGGAAACAAACAAGTGGCCTCCTACAACAAATTGGCACTCCAATGTGTGCTAGCTAAATCCACATAAAACCTGAGAGGGTTTGGAAAGGAATTCTAAACACTAAAAAACAAAGTTTAGCCGCATTTTTTTCCAGATAGGCTCTGCTTGCTGGTGGCATGCTGCAGCTCCTTTAAGAGAGATCTTCCTGATTCAGTAGTAGTAGTAGCAAAAACAAACAAACAAACCAAAAACCCACACAGTTTCAAATGGCAGTACAAACCACTTTGGCTCTTTCAGGAGGCCGAGCACTTGAATGGCATTTGTGGGCCCAGGTGCTTGTATGTCCACTTGGGGTCCAGAGGAAAGTAGCTGAGACCATGTCTGTGGCTCAGCGCTCCCTGCCTGGGTAGGCAGCAGGATCAGGTCTACTAGGCATGAACAGACAGGATAGCATGGCAGATTCCTGCCACCACACATAGAGATATTTCCAGGCCGTGCAGTGCACTGCATGACAGATTTAGTTACTACTCAGATAAAAAGGGTTTATGTGCTGTACGCTCTTTCTCAGAGTTAAAGTGATGAGCGCAGCTCCTACCTGGTGGTCCCAGAGCTGGCAGTAATGGTACCACTGCCATTTTGAAAAGTGGAGAGAGGTGGAGCCAGCACCCAAGGCTGCTGTGACTAAGCTGCTTACTATTTTAAAAGCTCTCTAGGACAGTAAAGGATTACAGATACACAATAGGACAGATTCGGATATAAAAGACCTCTAAATGAGTCACAGTGTGAAAAATGTATGAAAGTTTGGGAGAGAGAAGAAAACGAGTAAAGAGACAGTAAATGTAATATAAAAGAGAACAGGCATAGATTAAAGGAGTAAATAAAATAAATATAAAACTTGTAGAAAAAGTAATAGAATAAGAAAAATAAGCCATGTGAAGAATGAATATACACAGAGAGCAGGATTATGTATATTATTGTGTTTTTTTTAACTTTTTGACTGTTAGAGAGCTACATAATGAGAGACATTTCGCTGTATGGACTGCTAAGTTAAACCAACATAAAGGTATCTTGTCTTCAAAATTTGGGTCTAAGGATATGTTGCCTTGGAAAAGAGGTTCTTCTTTTGTTTCCATGGAGAATGAGAACCTGTGGAATCCTTCCAGACTAATGTGGTTTGATGAACCAAGATCCCCAATAGGTTGCCATGAACACCTCCAAAAATTACTTCGCCCAACAAAAAGCAGGAAGCAGTTTGGAGAGAACTATGCCCAGATTCCCAAATATTGTTTGTAAATGTTTCTTTCCATTTAAAGAGGGATATGATATAGAGATCAGTACTTAACATTGGTATGAATCTTGGTTTATTGATGCAAATTTTAGGTCAATTTTCTTATATGTATATTTCTGTTTATTAAGATTAAGGAATTGTGTTTGTGCAGCTCATTTGAAAATTAATGCATAATTAAGAAATATAGGTTAATAGATAATCATCTGTAATAGTCAAGCTTGTAGTCATGTTAG
>LOEQ01000206.1:92556-110693 GCA_001685075.1 Bramus lutescens | reverse complement strand
CTGTACTATGCAACACCATGCCGTACATAGGTAGAAAGCTAACAGATTATTACTGTACTATGCAACACCATGCCATACATAGGTAGAAAGCTAACAGATTATTACTGTACTATGCAACACCATGCCGTACATAGGTAGAAAGCTAACAGATTATTACTATACTATGCAACACCATGCTGTACATAGGTAGAAAGCTAATAGATTATTACTGTACTAAACAACCATTTTCAGATTTGAGCTTCTCAGTGGCCCAGGGCAAAGGCTACATAGAGTGAGCCTTCCAATCATCCAAACTTTCTGCCAGAGCCCGGTGCCTATCCCACCACAAGGAGGAGACACAAAGGACAGTGGTCTCATTGAGCGAAAGACACACATGCTGGGGTTTAGGGAGGCTAAGGTGGAGTCTACATAGAGAATGAACTCAGCACAATAGGGCTCCCAAGAAGCTCCTGCTAAATCAAGTTGTGCATGTGTATGGTGAGATACCAACAAGGTCTCTCAATGAGGTGCAACTCCCAGGGAGAGAAAGGCTGCAAGGGGCTGCAAACTCAACAACCGTGGAGCTCACAGGGGCAGGGGTAGGGAGAGCCTGGGTTTTGTTTTGTTATTGATTAATTTTGTTCTTTGATAAATGACATATATATATATGTGTGTGTGTGTGTGTGTGTGTGTGTGTGTGTGTGCTTACTGCTATTTACACTATAGTGGTTTGAATTAGGTGTTCCCCGTAGTCTCCGACATTTGAATGTACGATTTCCTAGTTGATGGTGTTGTTTGGTTACTTTAGGAGGCATGACCCTGTTAAAGGAAGTATGTCACTGGGGACAGGATTTGAGGTTTCAAGTTCTCTGCCTTTCCTACCTAGTTCCCTTCCTGCTTGTAATTAAAGATGTAGGCTCTCTTGTGGGAACCCCGTAGAAGAGGGGGAAGGAAGGATTGTAGGAGCCAGAGGGGTCGAGGACACCAGGAGAACATGGCCCACAGAACCAACTAAGCAGGGTTCATAGTGCTTCACAGAGCCTCAAGTGACAGTCACGGAGCAAACATGGATCTGTGCTAGGTTCTCTGCAAGGACCCTGTGGTTGTTTAGCTTGCAAGTTTTGTAAGGCTTCTAACAGTGGGGGTGGGGCTATCTCTGACTCTTCCTCCAGCTCTTGGGACCCTTTTCTTCCTAGTGGGTTGCCTCATCCAGCCTTGATATGTGTCTAGTCTTATTGCATCTTGTGATGCCGTGGTTAGTTGATATCTTTGGGAGGCCTGCTCTATTTTGAAGGGAAATACAGGAGGAGTGGATCTGAGGGAGGAGGAGATGGGGGGAACTGGGAGGAGAGGAGGGAGGGGAGGCTACAGGTGGAACGCATTGTATAAGAGAAGAATAAATAAATTAAATAAAGAAAAAATATGTAAATCAGAAGCGAGAGAAAGAGAGAGAGAGAGAGAGAGAGAGAGAGAGAGAGAGAGAGAGAGAGAAGAGCTCTCATCTGTACTAGGGTTCCCTGCTAAGACTTTTATGCCTCCGGAACCATAAGCCCAAATAAATCCTTTCTTCTATAGGTTCTCTTGGTCACGACAACAGACAAGTAGTTAATACAGCCACACTCTCTTACCTTCCACACATCCTTATTACCCCACAGCCACCAAGTCCCTACAATCCCTTCCCTAGGTTCGTAGCTCTTGGCTTGGTTTTGTGACCCCCAGGTTGGAACTATCCATTGGATCCTGGTCACCAGTGGGCACACAACTGAAGGCACCAGCTCCCATTCCCCAGCAAGAAACAGTTCACAGTGAGAGATGGGAGCCCCCCAAACCTTTAGCATCACACTCTAGTGAGAGATTGAATATTTCCACCCTGGGGCAAGGCAGGGAAAGGAAGTCTTCCTCACCCACCCAGTTCAATGTTGTGCTAGGGTCTTAAGGACCAGTAAAAAGGAAGCAATAATGTTCACATCAGAAAGCCATGGAGCATGGTTTCAAACATATAAACTCTTAGAAATTCCATTAAAATCCTACTAAATCCAGGAGATGAATGACACAGTTTGTTTTTGTTACTCATGTAGTCTCCAGCTATGTAGCATTGTTTTGGAAAGCTGGGCACAATGAGGAGTGGAGCTTGGCTTAAGGAAGTGAGATTCTGTACAGTACAGGCTTTGGGGGCTGTACCCTGGCTCTGACTCCTACCCAAGTCACCCTCTGCTGCTGGGCTGGCCCCCCACCCCAGAATCTGAGATGTGAGCAGACTGTGCTGTCCGCTCTTACCAACATAACCATAGGCCACTCCCTAATGCCACCCCTTCCCCCCCCCTTGGGTTGTATCTCAACAAACTGTGAGTCATAATAAATTCTTCCTTCCCTTCATTACTTCTTGACAAGCATTTGGTCACAGCAAGAAGTAAAGGAACCATGCCCCCCAAGGACTCTTGTGCTGGAGGCTTGGTCCTTAGTGTAATAGTAGTGAGTACATGGTAGGTGGTTAAGTTGTTGGCCTATAACCATTGGGTCCAGTTGCTAGAGTGGGTTCAGGAGCCTTTGGAACTGAATTGGTCACCATCAGAGGAGACTGAGCTTGGTATTCTCAGCTTGCTTTTCATCGTCATGTGACCTTTTTCTTTCTCATGTGCTCCCACCTTGTGATGTCACCTACCATAAGACCCTAATCAGAAACCAATGAAGCCTCCAGGATTAGCAGCTAAGTAAACCATTGCTTTAAGAAGTATTTAACTCAGGTGCTTTATTACAGTAGCAAAAAGGGGGGGGTAAAAGCTGATATACACAATCAAGTATCTATTGTCTACGTGTTGGTACATATGATTGCAAAATGAAATAAAAATATCATTTGCAATAGTAAAGATTGACATGTTAACATATATTCTTTTTAATCAATTTAAAAAAGATTTCATTTTTAACCACGTGTCTCTATGTGTGTCTGTGCATAGGAGCACAGGTACCCACAGAGGCCAGAGGCATCTTATGTTCCTGGAGCTGGAGTTCTAAGCCATTGTGAGCCACCTGACATGGGTGCTAGGAACCACATTTGGGTCTTCTGCAAGAGCAGTATATGCTTTTAACTGCTGAGCCATCTCTTCAGCCCTCCCCTCTTAAAATTTAATTTTTAATTAGTCTATATAGTAATGATTTCACCATGACTTTTACATACACATATACCCTTACAGATAAATACCTATTTTTTTTTGAGCACAGGCTGGAGCTTGCTACACACATCAGGCTGATGTTGAACTCAGAGCACTCCACCTGTCCCTGACTGTAAATCCTGGGATTAAGGACATGGACCACATCACGTTTTCTCATTCACACCCATATCCTGCTCCCACTTTTGCTGGTCCCATTCCCTAGACAGATCCTCCTTTTGCTTTTGTGTGTGTGTGTATGTGTGTGTGTTGCATATGTGTGTGTATAACAAACATACACTGACATAATCCAGAAGTCTTGCAAATTTTTACTCAAGAGGAATGGAAAGATGAGTCTGCAGACAGGATTGTAAAAGTTTTCATAGTGGCTTTAGTCAGAGATGCTAAAGCAGAAAACAATCCCAATGTCCATCATGGTGGCAGAGAGGCAAGTCCCAGAATCTCTGTACAATAGAAAACTACTTGCATGCAGTAACACTGAATCACCAAAATATACCGAGAGACAAAAGTAAGGCCTCAAAGAGGGTAAATGTGACCAGAGATATAACTTAGTTGGTAGAGTGCTTGCCCAACATATAGTAAACCATGGTAATCCCAGCATCTTGAGGTAGAGGCAGAAGGATCAGAAGTCCAAGGTCATCCTTTACTACTGGCAAACTGGGCCAGCCTGAGCTGCAATAGGTCTTTTTTCTTCTTATTTTGTATCACTGTCCTCTAGCACTGATGAAGCTTTTTAGCTGGCAAAGGTGGCAAAGGTGGGCAAAACCAGTAAGTGTTTGCCCAAGCTGGAAGCCAGGGCAAGAGAGGACGTAGTAGGTTACACAAGGGAAATGAATGGCTTTCCCTTTATTTGGGGGAAGGTGGCAGTAAAGGTGCTCAAATATTTTAAACTCACCAAACCATACCCTTAAAATTACTACATTGCACTGAACACTGATTTTGGTTTTTTTTTTTTTTAAAAAAAACTAATAGACCAAGGGAAAAATAAGCAAGAGCAATGTGTGGTCCCCAACTGCACATTGATTTGGTACAAACAAGGCTGTAATAGATATTTTAGGGTACTTAGAATTTTTTTAAAAGATTCATTTTATTAGTTTTTAGCTATGTACCTGGACTGAGTATTTGCACTTGACCATCTGTGTCCTCAGAGGGCAGAGGCGAGAGATGACCTAGATCTGGAGTTATAGGTAGTTATGAGCTCCCCGAAATGGGTGCTGGGAATCAAACTCAGGTCTATGCAAGAGCAGTATGTGGTCTGTCTTAGTTACTTTTCAGTTGCTGTGAAGAGACACCATGATCAAGGAAATTCATAAAATAAAGCATTTAATGTGGGGTTCAAGGTTCCAGAGAGTGAGTCCATGACCGTCATGGCAGGATCATGGCAGCAGACAGCCATATTTAATACAACATGGTTATTAAATACTATTATAGAATGATTTTTAACCTTTCTAAGTATAACGGTACTGGGTCAGTAACACAAGTGCCTAGGCAGGGTGGGCAGTAGAGAGAGCTGCTTGTTTCTGTCCTTCATGGGGGGTGGTGAGGGGTTAACTAGCCATCCAACTCTTCATGGGGGGGTGAGAGGTTAACTAGCCATCCAGCTCTTCATGGGGGGGTGAGGGGTTAACTAGCCATCCAGCTCTTCNATGGGGGGGTGAGAGGTTAACTAGCCATCCAGCTCTTCATGGGGGGGGTGAGAGGTTAACTAGCCATCCAGCTCTTCATGGGGGGGTGAGAGGTTAACTAGCCATCCAGCTCTTCAGTCCTCTTCAGCTTGCCTCTGCTCTGCTTGGCTAAATTCTGCCAGCCAACCTAAAAGTATCACAGTGAAGACATGGGATAAACAAGGCCTGCTTTAAGAATCCATTAAACAAGGCAAACTAGATTCATGTAGGTGCTTTACAGGAGGCTACATGAATAAAAATTGTTTCCTCAAAAACTCCAGATGCGCTTTTCCTCAGATTCTGTCTGGTCTGCTCAGAGGATCAGAACCACTGACAGGAGAGAAGAAGATGAAAAGCTCTTCCTTAAGCAGCTCAGGTTTAGCAGAGCAGGGGGAAGGTGTAGAAGCGGACAAAGGAGGTGGAACCTGTGTGTGCCTGGTAGAGTAGTATGGGCACAAAGATGGAGGAGGGTCTGCTCTTGGCAAAACAGCTCCCTGGCATGTGGGCTGTGAGGTCTCAGTGGTGGCTCTGCTTGAGGTACTGTGTTCAACGGGCTCAAAAGCATCCTATCGCTTCAGTCTTAAATGTCATCCAAAGGCCGTGTGTTGGAGGTGTGCATGGTCGTCAGCCTGTGGCACTTTTGGGTGGGGGCAGGGGTTGATGGGAACTTTAGAAGGTGAGGGTCAGTGGAAGGAGGTCATTGGTTGTATGCTTGGGAGGGACTTTGGGGTACCTGGTTCTTCTCTTTTTCTTTCCTTCTCAGCTGCCTATGTGAGTTGGTCAGTTCCACCACGCTCTTCAGCCACAGTCTTCTGCCTTGCCTGAGGAACAAAACCGATATGAATCTGAGCCAACAACCATGGACTAAACCCTGACACAAACTAAATCTTCCACCTTTAAGTTGCTTAGCTCCTGAGTTTGTCAGAGCGATGGAAATCTGATTCAGTGGTGTTGCTTTAGTCATTGGGACAGGATGCTCTAACGTGTACCCTGGACCATGGATTTCTTATCCGGAGACAGCACACACTGTAGGCTGAAGGGACCCATCATTACTTCAGCCATGAGCCAGCAGCAAGTAATTTACGTGGCTGCCATAACTGACACTTACTGGCTTTGTTAACAATATTTGGAGCTGTCAGAAGGTAATACTGTGTTTGAGAGCAAAACTTTGAAAATAAGCAGGCATAATAGATGGAATAGAGTTGACCATTTTACTGTGGTGTGTAACAGGGTAGTCCCCAGGAGTGCCAGAGACATGTGCCTCTCTGTGGCATCCCCATGAGGGATGCACGGCCTTTCTTGCAGCATGACTGCCACAGAGCAGTCCATTCACGAGACCATCAAAGACTTATAGAGTGATGCCTGAGGTCACTCTTGGGTCTTCCAGGTTAAAGTCCATAGTAAACTGGGCTTCGTTCCTTGCCCTTTAACTTGGAAACTAAGAAGCACCAGAGAGCTCACTCCATTCCAGAAGAGAAGCGCCTTCTGTTGTGACCTTTCCCTTGGCAACAAAAGCGAGACAGCGGCAACGGCAAATGGGAGCATCTGGAAAGTGTCTGCAAGGGTCTGCAATTGGCCATGGTGGTTTGAAGGGAAGAAGCTACTGTATGTCAGTTTTCCTAAAATATAATCACACTGCTCAGCCTTATTTGGGCCAAAAGAATGGAAAGACAATGGCAGCATCTCTAAGGACGTGCACACTGTGAGAGGTGACAATGGCGGCATCTTTAAGGATGTGCACACTGTGAGAGGTGACAAGGATCTCTATGGACGTGCACACTCTGAGCGGTGATGTGCAGGCCACAGAGGAGAGCTGAGGCCACAGTGCAGGGATGAAGACTGGAGAGACGTAGCCTGTCAGCTGCATAGCCGCTGCTTGTCGCTGAACAAAGATGTGCCTGTGGTCATCAGTGTCCTCTAATAAATGCTTCTGCCCTTGGATTTTTGAAAAAATTTTATCAGTACATATTAATTATATATAATAATGGCTTTCATTATAATGCTTCACACATGTATATAATGTTTCGATCATATTCATTCTCACTACCGTCTCTTGTCCCCTCCCATTCCCACTGACCCATTCCTCTTCCCAAGTAGCACCTCCACACTTGCATAGTGTGTGTGTGTGTGTGTGTGTGTGTGTGTGTGTTTTAACCAATGGTTTCAGTTAGGGTTATTGCAGGGCATGGATGTCCAGTTATTTACAGACGTGTAGGCACGTTACTCATGGCGTCACCAGCTTCTGCTTTCACAGGACCAGCGCTGCCACTCCCCAGCAATTCTTGCTTCTTTTCACACCACGGCACTTTGGCTGCAGCCAACAGCTTCCATCTGTCCCTCTTGTTTCTGAACCTGGAGCTGACTCCCAATTCTGTAGTTCTGAGCTGGGACACAGGCTTTCAGTCTTCTTCACTTGGGTGCTCAACTTGTGTGTGTTGTGAGGCCTGGCATCCCCTCTCGGCCCCAGCATCCCTGGGGATGGAAGGACAACCCTTGTACTGAACACACACGTCAGGCCAGTCATCTGGAGCACTGGATGAGAAGATAGGACAAGGCCTTGCTTTCCACTCTTGCTTTCATCCTAGAACTTTGGGTTCCGAGAGCAGGATGCTTGCATTCTTCAAGCCATGCTTGTCTGTTACCATCATTGCTCTTCTTCCTCTCTTCCTTTCCTCCCTGACTCCCTACCTTCCCTACTCCTACCATGGATCCCTTTTTTCCCAAAAGGCAATCACAGCAAAGTGGTTTATCATTGCACACACACACACACACACACACACACACACACAGAGTTTTATAAAGTATGGGCACCATTTTGTGTATTCATTTTAATTTAGACACCTTGAGGTTTACTTTTGCCCTCATGTCTGTACCCTCTCCCTCATTCCTAACTTATATGGAAAAGATATCTTCACAGTGCCGTCTGTTGGTCTTCAAGGTGTCTCCTACAGTGGCGTTTGATGAGCACTGTTTAGTATTACAGAGTTCTCGGATATTCAGGATTCTTGTTGATCTGAATCTAATTATTAGTGGGCTTTCTGGAACTCCCAATGGGACAAAGGGGCACTGACCTTCTAGTTGTCCAACTGTGGTCTGCATAAAAGGAGCCAACTGGATTCATATGTCAGGCCCCACAGGGAACAGAGTATTGGGTTGTGGATCGTAAGGGTACGTGCGAGTGCATCCTTGGGCCTCTGCCTCTGGACTAGGAAGGTTTCCAAAACTCCCAGATCCATAGTCTTATGTACTCTGTCCTTTCCAGGGGGGACTTCGCTTGCTTGGAGCTGGTAATATTCTCCAAGGAAGAAGAATTCCTTGGCTTTCCCTCATATTTCATCAGGCACAGAAAAGTCTGGCAGCTGTTTAGGACCCAGCCAGAGACTGACCTCAAATCATGCACATGTCTGCAAGGCCTTGCTGCTGTCCCCAGGGCAGCCAGGATATGCGCCTCAGAGCAGCCAAGAAGACCAGCCGGCATCCGCCCCAAGAGTTCCTGCGGTTGTTAGTGGAGCGGCGTTTTGGTGGCATTGAGGCTTACAGAACCATGTGGAGCCTGGGAACAGACTGCGCGGGTGGAGAGCAGCTGTGGGGCTCAGTCCCTCTGTCGCTGTCAACGGCCGGGAGAGTGGATTCCATCGCAGGCAGCAGCAGTTCACACTGGGTGGCCTGGGCCTTGCCTCCCACATCAGTACCACAGGCCCGGCCTGGGAGGAGAGCCCAGCTCCCTTTGGGAGAAATGGCTCTCCTCAGGAAGGCCTTTCTCTTCTCCTCCAGGCTTCTGGATCCATCCAGGCCTAAGAGCGATTGTTGGCTAGGTCTCTTCCAGTTTCTGAGGTCAGGGTGAGAAGGGGACCATCAATGTCCCTCAGGTGGTGTGCTTCCTCTTTCAAACACCACAGAAGCACACCTTAGCTCTAGTACAGGACATAAGTAGTTCTAGCTTTTATTTTTAAAGATACAGTTAATCAAAGCAGCAATCACAGGACTGAAAGAGGGCTCCATAGTTAAGAGTACTTGCTGCTCTTGCCGAAGACTTGAGCTGGTTTTCTAGCACCCATTTGTCACCCATTTTCTCTGCCATGTCACTTGATCTTCAGTTCCTTAGGAGGTTCGTACTGTTCTCCCCAAAGGAGAAAACCGAGGTTCAGAAAGTCGAAGTGGCTGACACAGTTCCATATCCAGAATTTGGTGGAGCTGAGTTTTCAGTGTAGACATTCTAGAGCCTACACTCTGAACCACTGGGCGTGTGTAAATTTATACACACGGGCACACATACACACTGCTGTGTATGTGTTCCCTGACCCAAAGAGTACGATCCCTTATGACACTCACAGAATCTAACATTATTTTTCAGGTTGTTCATCCAGCTCCACTCCTGCTTTAGATTTTCACGTATAAGGCGTGAGAGCCAGGGTTTAGATATTACCCTCAACCTGGTAAAGCACCATCTTTGGCCCAGTCTTGGCTGAAGCGCAGCTCTCCAGGCCATTCTTGCTGACTCAGTGTGTCTCAGAGAGGCCTGAAAATGTGTATTTCTGCTTAGTTCCCTGACGATGCTGGCACTGGTTCTGGGCTCCAACCTCAGAACTTTGTCTTAGTCCATGTTTTAAAGCTATAACCACATACCCAAGGCTAGGTTCTTGTAGAAAGAAAATGTTTATTTGACTCATAGGATTGTAGGCTGGAAGTTCAAGATGAGGCAACCAGACCTTTTTGGTGTCTGTGAGGACCTTACAGCAGATAGCATTTCAGGGACCCAAGTACACTTAGCAGAGAATCAGGTGGAGAGACAGGAGGCCAAAGGGATTCAGGGGCTTGCTTTTGTGAGAATTAATTTATACTCTCAGAAATCATTATTTGTTTCCTCAGAAGGTGATGCCTCCAACACACATTCCCCACAGGCCCCACCTTGTCCATATTCCACCACCTTTTAATGATGCTGCCGGAGGGACAAGCCTGGCACATCAATTTGGGGAGGGGGGGCACATTGAAACTATACCTAAGCCGTAGCAGAAACCCAGTGCATGAGAGAAAGTCCTAGGGACAGGAACCTTGAGAGTCAATGCAGAGAGTCTGTCTTTTTTTTTTTTTTTCTTCAGTATCTCATTGGAATTCAGCAACAGAGCCAGAATGTGGTGGGTGGAATTCTAAAAATGCTCTGCTCCAGGAGGGGGGGACCATTCCTGGGGTGATTTGAAAGAAAATGACCACCAAAAGGAGTGTCACTATTAGGGGAGGAGTGGCCTTGTTGGAGTAGGTGTGACCTCATTGAGGGAAGTGTGTCACTGTGGAGGTGGGCTTTGAGGTCTCATAAATGCTCGAGCCATGCCTAGTGAGACAGAGTACTTCTTACCTGTGAGTCAGATGTGAGAACTCTCAGATCCTTTTCTAGCACCATGTCTGCCTGCATGCTGCTTGCTTCCTGCCATTATGATATTTCTGAACTGGAAGCCAGGTCCAAGTAAATGTTTTCCTTTATAAGAGTTGCCATGGTCATAGTGTCTCTTTGGAGCAATTGAAGCCCTAACTAAGACATTCCCTTATCTGCCCCACCCCTGTGAGTGTGTGGTGTGTGCATGCGTGTGTGATATTTAATCACACAGAAACCAGAGAACTTTCTATGGCTTGAAGCAGAAGGATAAGGCTGAAAGGGAAGGCAGGAAGTGTGTGTTGGCCTCCACCACCTGCAGAGGCTTGTGTGAGAAAGGCTGGGTACTGCTAGAATTATAAAGGGGCCCCAGTGCAACATCTGTCGGGGAGTGAATTCTGCCAACAGTCTGAAGAAACTCAGACAGATTCTTCCCTGAATCTCCAGAAAACTCAGCTGGGTCTAACTCAAGAACTGAGAGCTAATAATAAGTTATTATTATTATGACTGTGAGTCCTTCGGTGTGTGCACTTCCTGCTGTGCACAGCTCCTGGACATGTAATGTGAATCCTTGAGGAGCTGAGTAAGCTGCTGCTCTCTGTAGACCCCTCCTTTCCAGAAGGTCCTCAGGCCCAAAGCTGTGTCCATCCAGGGCTCTATATCCCAGCTCTGTCAAGCTATCCCAGAGGTCAGTAAGGTGAGCAGACTAAAGATCATCAGAACCTGCTGGAAACCACCTGACCAGCCCACCGTACGTGAATACGGGCAGATGCCCTGTGGACAAGTTCATGCCCTTCATGGAAGAGCAGTTCCAAAACACGTGAGGGAAACAGGTCATCTCCTGCATCAGCTATGAAGTCAAATGCCTCCCCTCCTGCGTTTGAGGTTAATCACCTAGAACATGGAGGCCCTGCCTGGGAAGCCTGAGTCAGGGGAAAATCTAAACAGGCAGGATTCACACAGAGGTGTCCCCACCCTGGTGGCTCATGCCGTTTTTGAAACAAAGCAGTGTCTAACTACGGTGAGATGGTTTTCATTTTCAGCAACACTAGGATAGCTAGAGCAGTCTAGCCACAAGCCAACTGCCCTGTCTTTTTTATCATGAGACTAACATTAATCATTTGCTGCCATAGTCAGATATATTAAATAAATAAAACAGGTCGCTTCGTAACTCCTGTTATTACGACTCCCCTCAAGGACCAACTAATGCCTTAACCCAGGCATTCACAGAAGTGGGGGCTCTTTGTAGGGTTCATGAGCCACTGAGGGGTTCCAAAGCACCTTTTAGTGCATTACTCCTTTTGTTGAAAGTCCTTGAGAAGATGCTGGCCAGTAATGCAAGTTTCGTAGAGTCCTGTGAAGAAGTTATCCTTGGACCCCTGAAAGCACAGAGCTGAGAATGCAGGGTTTTTTGACTCTGCTCACCCCTCTCCCCGACATCTGCCTGCTTCTGCTCTAGCCCCATGGAGCAGGCATGTTATGATGCTTGACTTGGATGGGATATCAACATGTCTAGCTCCTGGGTTTCTGAGCTCTGAACTCAGACCCTGTGTATCTATCCAGTCTGGGGGCAAAGCTGAGTCCACAGGTTAATTTCCTTGAGGACCTAATCAGACCATCATGACTTTGCTGTTTCCCAGTGTGAGGGATGATGGCCATGGATGGGCTCCCACCACACAGAGCAGTGGCCGTGATGGGCTCCTACCACAAAGAGCACTGTCTACCTCTGCTGCTTCTCTGTCTCTCTCTCCACACCATGTGCTTCAGATAAAGGAAGCCACATAGAGCCATTTTATGTTGGGGAAAGGTTCTTTGCAGTCTTGGACATTTCTGGTTTTCCATATCCTCGAAGCTCATGATTTTATTTTATTTTGCTGTGCTATAAGTGATTTAAATATTGGACATTTAAAAATTATTCTTTTAGGGTTGAGGAAACTATGCAGAAGAGTAGACAGGATTGTAAGAGTCAGTGGGGTTGGAAGACACCAAAGAAACAGTGCCTTCTGTCAACAACAGGCCTGATATGCATATGAGCCCACCAAGACCATGACAACAAACACAGAGTCTGCACAGGTCCAAGTCAGATGGGGTTCCACCACTGAGATGGGATGTGGACTTGAGCCCCCATCCCTGACCCAGAGTGTTTTCCAACTGACAGCTGCTCACATAGGACAAATCGGTTTCTCTAATGGAGTTCTGTTGGTTACATAAATCACACTGAAGGGCAGGCCCCGTCCCCAACAGTAGATGGCCAACACAAAAGGAACTCAGTGGTATTTTTGGAGCTGTTAAGCCTCATAATGTTTTGTCTGGGCATTTTTTTCTTCCTTGTTTTTTGCATGTATATTATAGTTTTCAATTTTGTGTTGTTATGGAATGTGTGTGTGTCTTTTTGTGACTGTGTTTCTCGTGTTTTTCTTTTTTTCTTTTTTCCATTTTCTTTTCTCTGTTTTGTTTTATTCTGACTTTTTTTTTGGCCTGTTTGTTTTCTAAATAGAGAGAAAAGGAAGTCGTTGAATTGGTTGGATGGGGAGTTGGGGAGGATTGGGAGAAAATGGGGGGCATGATCAGAATACACTGTATAGAATAAAATTATTTTTAATTAAAAATATCAGAGAGCTTGATAGTTTTTAAAATATCAGAGAGCTTGATAGTTTTTAAAATATCAGAGAGCTTGGTAGTTTTTCACAGTAGTCAAACCAGAGTGAATATGACCCGTACTGCTGAGAAAAACCCACAAATCAGGTCCTGAGCATCTAAATTTTTGAAACACAAACTTGTCGCATTGCTAAACTCTTTCTTGTTGTGTTGTTGTCCTGCTGTGTGACCTTGGTTAGCCTGCAACACACTAACACATCGTGTAGCCCAGGCTGGTCTCAAACTCATAGATTTCCACCTGCCTCTGCCTCCTGAGTTCTGAGATGAGAGGTATGTGCCAATCACATCTGACTAAACTTTTTATAAAAGCTTTCAATCACACACACACAAACACACTTACTCATACACACACACACTCACACATCTCTGATAGCCTCTGAAAATCCTTTTTTATTTTAATGCCATTCCTCATCTATCTCACTGACCCATCATCTCACTTTGCACTTTTTAGCCAGGAAAGGTGCTTACACACAGAAAGTCTGATATGTCAGTCTGAAAAGCAGTGAAAATAGACAGGAAACGCAGAAAATTCCAGAATGTGGCACTGCTGATGAGCGGGCTGATCTCTCCTAAAGACGCAGTGGGAACTTGAGCCAGTGAAGGAGGAGGAGGTTAGGAACCAATCAGTGTACAAATGAGTATAGACACGGGCCATCTGAGTCTTGGTGCATTCTCGGGTGTTCTTGTGAACAGAAGTCCCAGTAAAAAGTCCTCAGTGGGAGATATTTTGCGAAGAGGACAGCCACAGTAATCTACTGTCCAACAGGTCTGTCTGCAATGCGACCTTCACATTCCTCTCATAGTGAAGAAGAATCACCTTCTATTCCCTGGAGTTGGGGTTGCCTTAGTCACTGAACAATGGGATGAAATGGAAGTGTTTTTCCTGGGGTTCGCAAAGCCGTGGAGCCTGCTCTAAGACACTGTACAAATGGAACGTCTTCCCGGGTCCTAGTGTGTATGTATCCTGTCAGCCAGATTTTATGCACACACACTCAGTTTCCAGGATGCTTCTCTCTCCTGGCAGGGCACAGTAGGCTCACTAGCTTCTGCTCCCTTTAGGCAGCAGTGCATCTTGGGAGATTATGCCAGGCTTGTTTATACAGACCTGACTTGTTTTTCAATCGCAGATCCTTGTAATGGTTGGCCTGGGCTGTCAACTTTGCTGGATTGGAGAACATTTAAGGACAGGTAAAGCATTCTCGGGGGACTGAATGTGAGTGTTCCCAGAGATTGTTGTGTAGGTCAGTGAACCGAGTGGGAAGGCAAGGGTGGCACCACCCAGTAGACTGGGGGTCTGATGGGATGAGAAAGAGAAAGAAAGGAAAGTCTGAACACCCACTTCCCGTCCTTGAGTAGGTACATTTTTGGTGCCGCTATTGCTCGTGGACTTGATTCCAGGTGCTTTCGAGGATGGACTTACAACAGGGCCTCTCCTGGGGACCTTCAGGCCTTCAGCCTTGGACTGGAACCATGTCATTGGTCCCCTGAGCTTCCAACTTCCTGAACTGAGTCAGCTTCTTTGGCTCTCCCATTTACAGATTGCTGTTGTGGGGCCATTTAGTGTTTGACTGCATAAACCAATCTATAAATTTATTAATAACTCTTGTAACTTATAAGTGTAAATTTATTAATATAGTATATATATATATATTCTATTGAATAATCCTGATACCCCATTATCACTATAATTGGCCCAGTCCACTACTGGTGGGCATTGTTAGATTATTAGAAGGCAACTGCAGAGAAACAGAAGGCTTGGTCTGACCTTAGGTCAGGCCATGTTTATTTATAGTGAGAGAGCACTTTTGTCACACAAATGTGTATGGCCTGCTAAAATGCCTACAGAAGAAGATGGGATGGGGCCCCTTACAGGGGCAGAAAGGGTTTCTGTGTTACGGAAGGGAAGCTGGGAAGTGTAGTCTTTTAGCAGGAAACTATCATTCCTAACTCTGACAGGATTTTACATATGTGTGTGTATATATGCAAGGCAGAGGTTTATGCCTGTTTTCCGCTGAGGACAGTCTTTGCTGGAGGGCATAGTTCTGGGTCCTCTGGTCTTGTAGCAGGGTAGAGTCCTAACTTGATCTGCTGGGCTGGATCAGGCAATTGCTGTCTGATATTCCTGAAGACACTTGAGAAATAATTATTAGAGGGTATAAGTGGATGATTCGGTTACAGAGTAAAACTGAGAGATGTCCTGGGAAGGCTGAGGGAGGGGGAAAGGCAGAGATGGGAGAGACAGAGTGAGGAAGTGAGCATAGTGTTGATTCAGGGCGCCAATGACTGCTCCCATTGCCGGGACTCTTGCACCAAAATGAGCCAGCAGAAGTAGCAGAAAGCCACAGAACATCAACGAAGGGAAGAGGAGACCAAATGTAAGGAACTGTATCTGGCCTGGGGCACGAGAGATGAAGGTCCCTTTTAGCTAGTCTCTTGACAACCTCTCAAAGGTCTGTGCGCCAATGTATCAGGAGCAAGCTGCGGGAGGCATTGGGAGAACTCTGGTGGGAGATTCGGTTTGAGTATAAAGTGAAGTTCAGAAAGTAAAACAGGGTAAAAACACAAGAGTGAGGATAACAGGGAGGAAGCAGTCACCAAGGGGAGGAGTCAGAGGGAACCAGAACAAATTTTTGTCTTGTTCCTGTGTCTTTAGGCCCTATTTCAAACCAGTTAGGATTTGTTACCATGGAAGCAGCATCATTCTCAGAGGAGGGCACAGATCCCATCCTTAGCCTTTTTAGTTGTGAATACTGCACCAGGCAGGAGTGGAACTGGTCCTGCAGGTGTAGCTGATCTGAGCTGGTGAGGCAGAGAAGTTAATTGATGTGAAGAAGGCTCAGGCCCAACTGTTTTAGTTCTGAGTCCCAGAAACGACGTCCAGAGTACCAAGAAGAGAGATGAGGTAGATGGCCCTTGGACCAATAGGCTTCTTACACTTGAATCGCTTTTAGGGTTTTGGGGGTGTTGATCTCTCTCAGTGCTTTAAGCTTAGCAGAAGGCGGTGAGGTGGGGAGGTGAGTGGCAGTTAGAGACGAGGGTCTATGATAAAACTTAACAGCAAAGATCTAGAAAGTAAGTCAAGAGGAAATAACTGCAACTTTGCGGGAACCATTAAAAGACAAAGTTACATACAGCTGGACATGGTTTTAGTCCCATCACTTGGGAGGCAAAAGCAAGCAGATCCCTATGAGTTCGAGGCGAGATGTACAATAGACTGGGCCATGGCCAGAGTTCTGTAGAAGGATGAGCAGTAGCTGTAATTAGCATAAGGAACAAGCACCTGGAAGCTTTGTAAAAGAAGTCAGTTAAAATCAGCATCCAAGGAATGAATCTGAACAGCAAGTGTCCAAGTGATAGTCCTTGTTTCCAAGCGTGATGGACTTCGTACTGCGGCTGTTACCTTCAGTGACTATGTCTAGTGTTTGAAAACATGACAATACATATTTTTGTTAACACCAAATTGTTACAGTAAATATGCTTCATATTGTCAGGCTATGTAAAGAGACAATTTAATTCTAAGTTGTATTCTCCCCCAAAAATGCTTTTCAACTTCCAATTTAAAAATTATACTTCCAGAGACAGAGCTACCTTGTCAAAAGTAAATGATTTATTTTACAAAACTTTAAAAAATTTACCCTGTTAACAGAACCCTTAAAACTTCGCTATAACATTTTAATTCTATACACTCAGCCAACAGATGAAAAAGCAGCCAGTTATATTAAATCTGTGAAAAGTAATTTACATGTAACATAGACCGAATTAACAAAGGCTAAAGTCAACTTTCCACTCCTGTCAGTGGATAAATCTCTAGGTCACCATATAGTGACAGCAGTTAGTATTTCTTAACATCGTTAAATTTATGTTTAAATATGTTTAGAGGCATAATTTATAAAACAAGCTAATTAAATGGGCTTTAACAAATCCTGGCTTTTGGAATTTCTTGGAAAACTTCCACAAGCATCACCCAGCTCCTAGAGAACAATGACGTATCTTTTTCACTCAGGCCTTTACTTCACTGCCAAAGCCCTTGTACCCTTGTACACTTCAAGGTGAGGGTAGACCAGTTGTCCCAGGTGCTCTATCTATGTAGAGACTGGATCATATTCCCAAAGCTCCACAGGTGAGCCTAGGTTGGAGAGAATCTTATTCATCTGCATCATCTCCTCCTGAAGAGTCCGAGGACTTAGGACATCATTCTATAGACTCATTGGATGACTGTACAGATATAAAACCAACTGTCAAAGAGAACACTTGGATATTGCCAGATCTCTGGCACCATATGTTAGATTATGAAAAGGTAGCTGTGGAGATACAGAAGGTGGGGAGAAAGAGAGGTGTGGTCTGACCTTAGGCATGACAGAGCTTATTTACATTGAGGGGCCAATTTTGTAATCCAAGTGTTAGGATGGTCAAAATGCCTATAGAAGATGGCATGTGGCCTCTCATAGGGGTGGGAATGACTTCCACAGTCCACAAGGGAAGCTGGGAAGTGTAGTTTTTTTTAAAGATTTATTTATTTATTATGTATACAATATTCCTCCTGAATTTATATCTCCATGCCAGAAGAAGGCACCAGATCTCATTACAGATGGTTGTGAGCCACCGTGCATTTGCTAGGAATTGAACTCATGACCTCTGGGAGGGCAGCCAGTGCTCTTAACCTCTGAGCCATCTCTCCAGTCCCCAGAAATGTAGTATTTTAGCAGGAAACTATCAGGCTATTAGGATTCCCCTCTCTAACCCACACTTAGTGACTACAATGTTTTGTTTTTTATTCTGGTAAAATATTCCTATGGAGCTGTCTAAAGAATACATGTTATAAGGGCTGGAGAGATGGCTCCTGGTTAAAAGTATCCCTGCTTTCCTAGAAGATGCAGGTTTGATTCCCAACACCTGAACTGCAGGTCACAACTGTCACTCCAGCTCCAGGGGATCCTATGCCCTCTTCTGACTTCCTCAGTCACCAGGCATGCAGGTAGTGCACAGACATGCATGCATGCAAAGTACCCATACACATAAAAATAAATTTCAAAAAAGAATACATGTTATATAGATTGTAGGCCCATATTTATATGGTGTGGCAGCCAGGCTCTAAAGCCATAGGCCCCACCTGAGGTGGTCACATAGCCCTGCAGACAGGCTGTCATTGCCTAACAAAGGGTCAGGATGTTGTTGCTCCTTTCTCTGTAATTTGGAGGATGCCTTATAGAGATGCTGATTCAAGCCTACATGACAGCTAGCATACACAGCAGACAGGTAGTTGCGGACTTGACAAAACGCCATTCACCTGGTTACCTAGGA
>LOEQ01000206.1:81238-92527 GCA_001685075.1 Bramus lutescens | reverse complement strand
ATTTTCCCGCTCAGTTTATGTGTTGGTATAAAAGCTGTTTGGAGAATAAACGCGAGAGATCTTCAGGAAAGAGAGAACCCTGAGATACCCTTCCATGATGATGGTGTAAGCTGTGTCTGATTATTCCTTGCGGCGTACCAGTCCAGTTAGGGAAAATAGTTATCTATGTTGGGGCCTACGGGCTCTAACAATAGATAAGTATATTTATACATACATTAAATTATAGTTAAAAAACCCTCCATATTGTGTGATTGCCACTGTGTGAAGGTCATACTGTTATGGCCACCATATGAAAGCCACAATGTGATGTCTGTGTAATGGTCAGAGCATAATGGCCACTATTTGGTGGTCACTGTGTGATGCTCAATGTATGACGGTCACTCTGAGATATTCATTCTGTGATTGCCACAGTGTGATGGTCACTGTACGATGGTCACCCCATGATAGTACTGTGTGATGACCATCATATGATTACCACAGAATGAGGCCATTGTCTGATGTCACTGTGTAATGGCCACTATATGCTGGTTATAGTGAGATGGTAGCTGTTTGATGACCAATGCATGATGGCCATTGTGTGATAGCCAGCAAATGATGTATACTGTGCGGTGGCCACCATGTGACATTCACAGTGTGATGGTCACTGTTTGATGTCCATAATGTAATGGCCACTGTCTGGTAGTCTCAGTGTGATGGTCACTGTATGATGGTGTCCTAAGGTTTATATTGCTATGAAGAAACACCATGGCCACAACGACTCTTATAAAGGAAAACATTCAATTGGGGTGGCTCACAGTTCACAGGTTTAGGCCATTGTCATCATGGCAGTACATGGCAGTACATGGCAGTACATGGCAGCATGCAGGCAGACATGGTGCTGGAGAAGGATCTGAGAGTCCTACATCTTGATTCACAGGCAACAGGAAGTAAGCTGAGACTATGGACATTGTTTGAGCATCTCTGAGACCTCAAAGTTTCCCACCCCCGCAGTGACACACTTCCTCCAACAAGGCATTGCCCACTCCAACAAAGTCACCCCTCCAATAGTGCCACTCTCTATGAGCTTATGGGGGCCAATTATATTCAAATTACCAGATGGCAACCATGTGACAGTCACTCTTTGGTGGTCACAGTGTAATGACCACTCTTTGGTCATCACTGTAAGATGGCTAGCATGTGATGGCCACTGTGTGATGGCTTCTATGTGATGACAAGAGTGATAGCCTCCAAGTGATAACAACCACTGAGTGATGTCCATTGCATATGTTCACAGTGAGGAAGAGCACCAGCTGAGGACCTGCATCCCTGCTTTCTGCTCTGTCCAGATGTGAGTAGTGGCTGAGAACTGCTTGCCCCATGATGGGCTGTATCCTAAAACCATGAGCCAAAGAAAACCCTGCCTCTTCTGATTCATTTTTGTTGGGGATTTGATCACAGCATTGAGATGAGTAACAACCATATAGCATCCTGTAGATATATTTTATACCTGAAGACAAGTGGCAAACATAAATGCTTTAGAAGGATGGTTGCAGAGCCTGGGTGTTTCTGAGTGTCAGAGACTATATCGATTGTTAACTCAAGACAGAAGAGCATGGAAGCATGTCAGGCTGGCCAAGCAGAGACATTTTGACCAAAGAGAGAAGGTGGTTGGTGTTAGAAGGCTGCATCTGTCCATGTCTGTGGACTCTGGGAAAGACGTTCCCTCCTACAGCAATATGGCCCAACCTTAGCTGTTTGGAGGCCCCTTGAGAAACTCTGAGGCCACCATACTGTTTCCCATATAATTGATGGTGACACAAGAGGTCCCAGGCCATGTCCTTTAGCAAAGAGGGGCGTTTGGATGGATAGAAACAAGTCTCTGGGCTTCTAGAAGCATTTGGGCTTCTAACAAAACACCTGAAACACCTGACCAAAGCAACTTAAAGGAAGAAAGGCGTTTTTTTGGCTTACAGTTTGAGGTACAATCATCAGAGCAGGGACAAGGGTGGTGAGAGGACCGTGAGCCATCCAGTCACACTCTGTTCACAGTCAGGGAGTAGAGAGATGGACGTTCACATTCTTTAAAAAACAAGATTTATTTTTATTATTTTTTATGTGTGTGAGTGTTTTTCTTGCATGTTGTATGTGCACGCCTGATGCACAAGGAGGTCAGAAAAGGGTATCATATTTTCTGAAAAGGAAGTTACAGATGGTTATGAATTGCCCTGTGGGTATAGGGAACTAAACTTTGGTCCTCTGCAAGAGCAACACCTGCCCTTAACTGCTGAGCCATCACTCCAGCCCTCTGCCCTCTTTTATTATTATTATTATTATTATTATTATTATTATTATTATTATTATTATNTTATTATTATTATGCTCTTGAGACTGGGCCACCCACATTCTGGGTGAATTTCCCCTCCTTACTTAAATCCTTTTGGACACACCCAGAGGTCTCCTTGGTGACTCTAAGTCTGGTTAAGTTGAGGGTGAAGATTAACTACCATAGGCACTTGGCGACCTTCTCCCCTGAATGCTTTGGGTGTGTTGGTTTAAGAGCTGGGAACATAGCTCAGCAGTAAAGCCCTTACCTGGTCTCCTGAGGCAGCCTGGCCTCCACCCCCAGTACCTATTGAAAACAGTGGCCTGTGTGACTCTTATCGTCAGAGGAAGTTTAGGAAGGCGGCCTCGGACAAAAAGGCAACTCTCTCGCTTCTACAAAAGGAAGCTGATGTAATATTTAACCATTGAAGAGAGGCAGCTGCTTGGACAAAGTCTGTCCAGGAAAAAAAGAACAAGACCTAAGTTACCTCACTTGAGGAAGAAGTTCATGGGTCTCTTTGGAAATTCCATAGTCCGTCATAAAAAACAGATAGTGTCATTGAAGATCAGGTGGTCTTCTTTACATCTGCTTGGATTTGGTTGCAAAACAGGGCAGGTTCAAAAAGCCAGGTGTTAGCCTCACCTTTGTTGACCTGAAACTGTGCAGCCACCAGAACGTAGGGCCCGAAGTCCGTGTCCAGGCAGCATCTCACTGCATCTGATGCTCACGCAGAACCTCTGCCAGTGATGCCACACACACAAAGGGCTCCTGCGCTGTCTTGCCTCTCCCACCGCTAGAGTGCTGCCCTGATGCAGAGAGCTAGAGAACCATGAACCGGGGCCAGGACTTATGGTCTCAGGGTCTCAGCCTTGTTGAGTGCTAACATGAAGAGCTAAGCATTGCTGTGGCTTGTGTGTGATCCTGAGGCCTGTACGTAACTCACCTCTTGGATTCATGTATTGATGACGTTTGGAGGTCAAGCCATGGGAATATAACCAGGGATAGGTGAGGGAGCCAGGGTGGGGCCCCCTGATAGTATTAGTGGCTTTCTGAGAGGAAGAGAGACATGGGCTGAGGTATTGCAGTGTTCTCATCATACCGGGAGAGGCGATAGAAAGAAGATCTTCCATAGATGCTGATATTGGCCCTGGAAATCTGGAACTGTGAAAAATAGCTTTCTTTTCTGTATAAATGACTCAGCTTGTGGTTTCCTGTTAGAAAATGGCCTAGGAGATTCCTTCCATGGCTAAGACAGGAAATACTATGTATGGACCTATTTTTGCAGAGCCGACACAGCCAAAAACCAGGCAGAGGTGGCACACCACATCAAGGCCAGCACTCAGGAGGCAGAGTCAGGCAGAACTCTGCAAGTTAAGGCTAGCCTGATCTACAGAGCAAGTTCTAGGATAGCCAAGGCTACACAGAGAAACTCTGTCTCGAAAAAAAAAGTCCATCAGCAGTTAAGAGCATTGCCTGCTCTTCTAAAGGTCCTGAGTTCAATTCCCAGCAACCATATGGTGGCTCACAGCCATCTGTAATGAGATCTGGTTCCCTCATCTGGCCTGCAGGCACACATGGAAGGAATGTTGTATGTATTATAAATAAATAAATAAATCTTAAAAAAAAGAAAAAAAGAAAAAAAAAGTTCGGTTAGGCTTCAAGCAGGTGGTGGATACACCGAGGACTCCTTCCTCGGGGACAGTGCTGTCGTTTGCACAAACCTGGCTTTGGGCTTTGGTAGGACAGAAACAGAACCACAGTGCAGTGCCATGTGTGACTATAGAAAAACAACCCCTGACGCAACAGTGGCTTGAGAAGAGATTATTGTTATTATTATTATTAATTATAATTATTATTATTAATGCATAGATGTCTGATGAATGAATGTAAAGCAGAAAGACAGCTTGCCATTGTTTCATAAAACAGAAGCCTCCACTTTCTGGAAATACACAACAATACTTCAGGCTTCGCTTCTTGGACCTTATTCTCCTAAACAAAGTTCAGTTATACTCTGTTAACCACGGAAACCCAAAGGTCCTTCTCTAACTAACCCGTTGCGCTCCCTGCTCTCCCAGTCTCTGTGAGAGTCGCGCGTGGAGCCATGGAGCACAGCAGCAATCGCCCAGAGGACTTCCCGCTTAATGTGTTCTCTGTCACGCCTTACACGCCCAGCACCGCCGACATCCAGGTGTCCGACGATGACAAGGCGGGGGCCACTCTGCTCTTCTCGGGCATCTTTCTAGGACTGGTGGGGATCACGTTCACTGTCATGGGCTGGATCAAGTACCAGGGTGTCTCCCACTTTGAATGGACCCAGCTCCTCGGGCCCATCCTCCTGTCAGTCGGCGTAACGTTCATCCTGATCGCTGTCTGCAAGTTCAAAATGCTATCCTGCCAGCTGTGCACAGAGAGCGAGGAAAGGGTCCTGGACTCGGACCCGACTTCCGGAGGACAGTCATTCGTTTTCACTGGCATCAATCAGCCCATCACCTTCCACGGGGCCACTGTGGTGCAGTACATCCCTCCTCCTTACGGCTCTCAGGAGCCTCTGGGGATGAACGCCGCCTACCTTCAGCCCATGATCAACCCTTGCGGCCTTGTACCTTCTAGCGGAGCAGCGGCCACCATCCCAAGTCCCCCTCAGTACTATACCATCTACCCTCAAGACAATGCTGCATTTGTGGAGAACGAGGGCTACCCTCCTTTCGTGGGTGTTGGAAATGACAGGTATGCGGGGTCCTGGGATCTCTGCTCTCCCGTTCAGTGTCACAATTAGTATCGATGGCTAGGTTTGGATCTCCAGGCAGGAGATGGGAACCATAGATGTCGGTGTAGCCTGCCGTCCAGAGTGGTGGCCACGGATCTCTGCAAGTGCCGCTGTGTTTTGTGCTGTTTCAGGCCCAGCTCTGATCCTGACCAGCTAGAAGGGACGCAGATGGAAGAAGAGGACTGTGTACGTTTCTCTCCTCCCCCCTATGAGGAGATATACGCCCTCCCTCGCTAGAGACTCTAACATTAGGGAATGGACATTTAAGTCATTGTGTTGTGATATTTGGAGAGATGTGTGTCGTGATCTTCAGATGTTAGATGCCAAAGCAGCACAGGCAACCTTACAGATGACATTTAAGGTAGGAAAGGAGTGGGGGTGGGGATGTGAAATGTTTCAAGGCTGTTAAATTAAGCTGCCCTGGGTAAGTTCACAAAACACAAACCAAGTATGATCCCTCTACATAAGGTTCAGGAGGAAAATGTCACCTCTCTCCCCATCCCCCACTCTGTCCACTTCCAGGCATTAGTGTAAATTCCACTGGCCAGGGCATCTTTCAGAGAGATAAAAGCGGGGCGGGAAGGAAGCAGGAAGAGAAAGTCGGCCCAATAGAGTTTTCCCTGCACCCTGGCCTTCCAAAGCAGACTTCCTTATTCCAAACAACCTGGTTGCTCTCTGGTTTCCCTTGAAGCCTTTGGATCTGGAAAAGTCTGTAAAAGAAGTAAAGAGGGAAACCCATTAACAAATAAATGAATAAATAAAGTGGAATAAAATAATGCCTGGTGTTAGAATGGTATGGATGGCTGATGAGACCGTGTGGAAGAGAGCAGCAGGAAAAGAACAAATCCAGAAGCTGTTTCCAAGTTACAGTGACTCTCGGTGCTATTGTCTTCTGCAAGGTTGAAGTTCAAGGTGTAATAGCCAGGAGTGAGCTCCTGGACCCCCCAGGCTAGGATCTGCTGACTTGAACTAGCTCAACCAGATCTCCACAGGTGAGAAGCCTTCACACATTCCTCAGAACAAAGAAAGCTGATCTCCTTTATCTTTCGAAATCCCAATAGAGTCCTCAGCAACCTGGACAAAGTTGCAACTCTAGGAGGTTTCTCAAGGTTTACAAAGAGAAAGGGCCATTCAGGGTAAAGGTGTTTTCCCCAGAAAAGGTGCAGTTGCAAGGATTAGCAGGTCTTTAAGGTTTTGGTACTGTGCTTTTTTTTATGGAGTTGTTTTTACTTTCTATGAGAAATTTTTCAATGATAGTAAAATAATCTTGGTTTATTATTGTGATTCATATTATACCTTAGGGATAAAATCTTTTTTTGGGGGGGGGTGAAACAGGGTTTCTCTGTTGCTTTGGAACCTGTCCTGGAACTAGCTCTTGTAGACCAGGCTAGTCTTGAACTCATAGAGGTCCATCTGCCTCTGCTTCCTGAATGCTGAGATTAAAGGTGTGCACCACCACTACCCCCGGGTAGGATAAAAGATTTTATAGTAATTTTTCACATTGGTGTTATCAAGTAATAGAAAACTAGAAGTCTCTATACTCAGCGTCTGACTCTCCTGATTCAACTTGTTCATGAAATCCTGGACACTCACTATTTAGTCTGTCTCAGAATTCACTATGTAACTATGTAGATCAGGCTGGCCTCAGGCTCGTAGAGATCCACCTGCCTCTGCCTCCACATGTGCGGAGACTACAGGCATGCACCAACATGACCAGCAAAATTCCCAATTTTTAGCTAAGGGTTTCTTAGCTAAGGGCCACGGACTTGAGGGCGGAAATTAGGAGACAAAGACACAATAGAGCATCATTAATGGCATGCAGACTAACAAATGCCATAGCCCTGCCTCCGTTGTCCCCTTTCTTCCCAACCTCCCAATCTCACCTCCTTTCAGAATCACAAGTTGAGTCATAATGAGCCTCAAAAAGGAAATGTCAGGAAAGAGCATTTGTATGGAGCTGGCTTGGACAAGACAGACAGTCGTCTTGGGGTTTCTGGGAGAGTCAGCTATTCAGGAATGGGACTGCTGGGTATTTTAACTCCAGGCAGCATAATCATTCAACATCACTGTTCCAGTCCCTATGTCAACATAGATGTCATTTATGTTCCCCAACAATGCTACTTCAGGACTAATATCCTCAGACTTCAAGGTGCATGTGAGATTTGCAATAATAGGGGAGCCAGAAAATTAGAATTTGGGAGCTAGGAATGTAGCTCCGTTATAGAACACTTATGTAACAAGCACAGAAATCTGTTTTGGTCCTCATTGCTACATACACTGGGCGTGTTGGTCTATGTGATCCAAGCACTCTGGGGCAGAAGCAGAAGGGTAAGAAATTCAAGGCTGTTATCTGCTATAGATCACGTCTAAGGCCAGCCTGATATATACACATGACTCTATTGCAAAAGAAAGATAAGATGGGAATTTGTTTTTTTTTTTTCAAGCCACACTTATTTGTTGACATCTACTTTTTTTGTTGGCACAGCAGCCACAAAGCCAGAAGATATTTGTGAAAACCAAACCAGGAAGAAACAGATACAGCTTGGCCCACAGTGCACTTCCAGTCTAGTGGGGAAATAGACAGTGGTTCCTTTTCTCTATTATCTACTGTTGACTCTCAGATTTCTGTGTGGGATCCTGGGGAAGTCAAGTCAGAGCCATTGCCTTGTGTGACCCCAGGGAGTGCTGTTCCCAGGATCAGCCCAGCTACTGGTGCAGGTCAGGGAGAGAGGACTATGCAAGAACTTAAAGAAACATTTATGTTTATTACAAAAAGAAGGGGGGGACAGCACACAGAGGTAGGAGCCTGCAAATCGCTGTGGGAGGCAGAAGAAGAGGCAGCAGGTGGGTGGTCTTACCTGTTACAGCTGCCCTGAAAGGGAGCTTCAGTATTTAGTCTTTTGTCTGCACGGGAGTGAACACGCTCATTTTCTTGCTGCGAGACAGCCCCACCACACTCCATTTTTTGTGTTTGGGAGTGGCTAAGGCTGAAATATGGGAAACCCACTGAGGGACACCTGGCCTGTGACCACCAGGTCCTTGCTTGGACTCCTGGTCAGCCAGTATGTGTTCTCAACCGATTTTGGTTGCTGCCCAAATGGCTACCATTGAACTTTCTCTCCACATCTTATAAAGGGTGAATGTGAGACTGATCTGGGGACAGGGGCTGGAGCCAGTGCTCTGGTTTTCTGTCTCCTCCTTAGATGATCTGTGGGGGAGGCAGCCTGGCTCCCGGCAGACACTGAAGGAGTCTAATGTCCAGCTTTCCAAGCGTGTAGGCTTTGTGTGAAGCAGAGGCCATTTCATTTTTATCTCTCTGGAAGAAAGCCACTTCATTCTAATTAAGTCACCAATAGTAACTTTATGTGGCTAAAGGAGACACACCATTGTCGGCCCAGCCCCCAGTTCTGCACCATCTAAGGGAAGATCAATGCAGTAGGAACAGCCCAAGGAGTCCGTGACCTACGAATAATGAAAGGGTTAACATGTAGCCTTGCATCCTATACTTTCATCACCAATTACATTTTCTGAGGTCAAAAGACTTGATGATCAGAGCCAATTTTCCATTTCTTCAATTTGAGTTAAAAAAATACTATCTCTTATCACCATCCCTCTGTCCCATTGAAACCTTCCTTCTCAACAAGTGCCTCTCCTACTTTGTATGAGTGTGTGAGTGAGTATGTGTGTGTGAGTGTGTGTGAGAGTGTGTATGAGTGTGTGTGATTGTGTGTGAGTGTATGTGAGTGTATACATGAGTGTGTGAGTATGTATGAGTGTATGTGTGTGACTATGTGAGAGTGTATGTATGACTTTGTATATATGTGTTTGTGTGTGAATGAGTGTGTGTGAGAGTGTGTGACTGTGTGACTGTGTGAGAGTGTGTGTGTGACTGTGTATAAGTGTGTGTGAGTGTATATGTGAGTGAGTGTGCATGTATGTGTGTGTTCTATGTTTGGTCCATTGAGTTTCACGAGGGTCATTTACATGAGCATAGGGGCGAACTCATTTGCAGTCTGACGCTCTCTTCGTATTCAGCATTTCACTGAAACCCTCATTGAACAGCGCTTAAAGCGTCTTAGCTCATGAAAACGAGGGCCACCATGCAGCTGTTGCTGCTTTCCGAGGCTCCTGCGAAGCGAATCAGCCGTTGAGGTATCAGCATTTCTCCCTACCTCAGTGGATTCACCAGCCAGCGAGTTGCCCACTAGCCGCAGGAACTGTAATGGCTGTGATCTGGGCCGTGGGACCAGCTGCTGGTACAGCATTAGTGAGCCAACCCGAGACGGGGGCTGCTGTGTGAGGCAGAGCAGTACGGGCTGACCTGAGGACAGCTCTCACCCGAGGGACTCTGGTGGCATAGGGGCCATGTGGGAAGTCTTTGGCTCCCACGGGCATCCCAAGCGCATGGTGACTCAGTAGCTAGAACTGCAGGACTCTGCGGGAGTGTTCTGAAGAGGGAACTGACCTGTTAGGCCAAGGCCCAGAAGGCTTATTGGGATGTAATGTCTTTGTCTCCTCCCTTCACACTCAGCCACCAGTGGGGTCATGCAGTAGACCACCTACAGAGAACTCAAAATGTTGCTGAGAAGACTTTGAATTACAGGAAACAAGTAGGTTTTAAAAATACTTTATTAGTTGTTGTAATTAAAACCACACAGATAAGACTTTTCAACTTAATACTGTGTGTTACTTCTGTACAAATAAAAAAGTGAACTCAACATTTTTAATAAAACTATTAATTCCTGTACAATGGTAACTCGACATGGCAAACTTGTTCTCCAAAGTTGACAACATAGTGTCCAAAAATCAAATATATATGCATAAATCTCATTTTATGTTTGTATTAAGACCAATAACACTTATAGAAACATCCAGAACACTTCATTGAAACAATGTAAAAAAAAAACAAAACCCTAGAAAAGAACACAGTTCTGTTGAGGCTGTGGGACCCGTACCACTTTTTTTTTTATCAGCTTGTCAATCATCATCTGGACAAAGAACATTCTGGTAGCACCACTGAGAACAGCTCTGATAAGTCAGGGTCACTACTGTGCATCGTGGGACAGGTGCAAGCTGTTCTACAACCATGGAGGTTGGGCACTGGCCTATAATGGCAGCACCAGGAGATACACTGAACAGGGACTGTTTAAGACTTGGGCCGACTTTGGGGCCCTCTGTGGGGCAAAGGGCCCAAAGGTGGCATGGAGAAAGGCTTGTGAATGAAAGAAACAAGTTCCTTAAGAACCCCCCTATATGGGCATGCTGGTTCTCTCTTGTAAACTCAGTACTCGGAGATAAAGGTGGGGGGCTGAGGCAGGAAGATCCCCACAAGTTCAAAACTAACCTGGGATATACAGGGAGTTTTAGCCCAGCCTAGGCTAAGTCTCAAAACAATGACAACAAAAGGACAACAAAGAGGTTGACAAAGAGGTTAACATCAAGGTAGTGGACGGGAGCTTGGTATCCTGGTTGCAGAGCTGACAGCCATTGGCGCTTTCGACAAGCTTGAGCTCACACAGGCTTGAGAAGCAAGACCAGAACTCCCATGGCAAAATGCTTCCACGGAGCCCTTAGGACACACCCTTTCTCTCCTGAGCCTGGGAGGGGCAGATCCCTCTTGCAACTCCGGGTCAGCACTTTCGCAGGTGTAGTCTCCCCAGGGACCCTCCTCACTTCCTCTTTGCTCCACTAAGCCCATATGAGGCAACTTTCCAAACTCACCCTGTGGCTTTCGGCTACACAAACAGCCCTTTCAGCTCTCCCCTTGCTTTTCTTCTTCTTGATGCAGTAGAAAAATAAAGCCTCTTGTTTGTGGAGCGCTGACCTTGGGTGTCCGTTTTCAGCTTCAGTCCTGTGGGACTCCCTTTTGCTTTCTTTGCTATTAGATCAGGTGAGTAAGATTTCACTGTACCTCAATACTATGGGGGTGGCTATATCCCAGACAGACGCCCCTCTCCAAAGCCATGACATGGAAACCTGTTAACCATGAGTTGAGAGGTTCCAACATTCATCAGATATGATATGGTCTAGATCCCAGCATTGTCCCCAACTGTCACACATAACCTGCATGCTGTCTTAATGCCTATGACACCATCAGCATCCATGGGGCCTCACTGGTCCTGCACATAGCCAATACTCTGTCCCTGTTGAGTAGCAAATTGGAGGTCTTCCCACACCATTTCCCTTTTTCTGTTTAAATAAAAAGGAAGGTTTTAACTTT
>LOEQ01000206.1:58343-80627 GCA_001685075.1 Bramus lutescens | reverse complement strand
AACAAAATTGACCTTAAATTTGTATCAATAAACCAAGATCCATACTAATGGAAAAAATCCCTCTCCATATCCCCCTTTAAATGTAAAGAATCATTTATAAAGAGTATTTGTTGAACAAAGTAATTTTAGGGGGTGTTCATGGCGACCTTCAGGGGTCTTGATACATCAAATCACTTTAGTCTGGAAGGAATCCACAGGTCCTCATCCTCTGTGGAAACAAAAGATGATCCTCTTTTCCAAAGCAACAAATCCTTAGACCCAAATTTTGAAGTCAAGGTACCTTTAAAACATATATGTTGGTTTAGTTTGGCAACCTGTACAATGAAATGTTCTTAGCTCATTCACAGTCAAAAAATTCAAAACAAACACAATACTATACATAATCCAGACTCTCTGTGTATATTACATCTTTATGTAGCTCATTTTTCTTTATTCCTTTTATCTATGACTGTCTGTGCTCTGTCTCTTTACAGACTTTGTTTTTTTTATAATCATTTATTTCCTTTTATAACTGTCTGTACTCTTTTTCTTCTGTCTCCCAAGCCTACATACGTTTATCCAACACTGTGACCCATTTAGAGGTCTTTTCCATCTGGATTTGTCTTTATTGCATGCGTATCTGTAATTATTTTTTGACCAGGAGCACTTTTTTAATGCTAAACAGGTGTGGACCAACTCCATGGTCCTGCCTACTTGCTTTTCCCAGTCCAACATGGCGGAGGCATGTTCACTGCCTCTGAGAGCTACTCTTTCAGTTCCAGATATAGGAAGAACAGTCAGTGCTTTTAACCTCTGAGCCATCTCTCAGCACCCTTAATTCTGTTAATTTGTGTCTAGAATTCCTTTCCAAACTTTCTCAGGTTTTACATGGATGTAGTCAGCCCACGTTGGCATGCCAGTTTGTTGTTGGAGTCCCAAAATAACCACACAGAAACCGTATTATTTACAATACTGTTTGGCCAATAGCTTAAGCATCTTTCTAGCTAGCTCTTACTTTTCTTTCTTTTCTTTTCCTTTCCTTTCCCTTCCCTTCCCCCTCCCTATCTCCTCCTCCTCCTCCCCCTCCTCCTCCCCTCCCCCNTCTTCTTCTTCTTCTTCTTCTTCTTCTTCTTCTTCTTCTTCTTCTTCTTTTCTGGTACAGGATTTCTCTGTGTAGCCCAGGCTGTTCTGGAACTTACCCTGTAGATCAGGCTGACCTTGAACTCAGAAATTCAACTGCCCCTGTCTCCTGAGCTCCTTTTCTTTTTTTGAGAAAGGTTTTCATTACATAGTCATGTTGGCCTCAAATTTATGATCCTTCTGTCTTAACCTCCAGCATGCGAGGATTATAGGTACATATTTCCTGGTCTGGTCTATTTGTGTGTGTGTGTGTTTTTTTTTAACAGGATTAATATCTTCAAACAAACAGAAGAGTGATAATAACAGTCTAGGAGATCTGTGTAGCCGTCACCCAACCTCAGTGATGGTCAACTTAGAGTAGTACCATACACAGTCACCTGGACACTTAAAAAAAAATCTATCAAATTATTTAATCTGAAATATTTTATTAAGCCAGGCAGTGCTGGTACAAACCTTTAATCCCAGCACTCGGGAGGCAGAGGCAGGCAGATCTCTGTGAGTCTGAAGCCAGCCTGGTCTACAGAGTGAGTTCCAGAACAGCCAAAAATACAAAGAGAAATTCTGTCTTGAAAAAAGCCATAAAAATAATTTTTATTGTGTATCTTTAAAAAAAACAAACCCCATAAACACTACAACACCTATCATCACACTTTAAAATGTATAACTGCCTCATGTCATCAAATACCTAGTCATTTCACAATTGCCTCTCTTCTTTCTTCCTTTTTTTTTAAAGATTTATTTATTTATTATGTATACAGTGTTCAGCCTCCATGCATGCCTGCATGCCAGAAGAGGGAACCAGATCTCATTACAGATGGTTGTGAGCCACCATGTGGTTGCTGGGAATTGAACTCAGGTTCTCTGGAAGAGCAGCCAGTGCTCTTAATCACTGAGCCATCTCTGCAGCCCCCTCCCCTCTTCTTTCTAATTCTCATACTTTCCTTGATTTGCATCAAGATCCCAACAAAATGAGATGCTTTTACTAGATACCTAGATACCCAAATCTCTAGCTGTTTTATACTCTATCTTGGGTGGCAGAGAGTTTGTGGATGATTCACAGTGGTGAACAGATTTTACTTTCCAAACAAAAATGCTTTTTGAGGATTTTCCACTTCACATTTCTTTGTCACTAGCCCCAAATTGCAGGATTCCCATGGAATTTGTAGATTTGACCCCTACTTTAAACATATTATTGGACCCCCTCCCCAAACAGAGGCCCAGAAAAGTAAAAAAAAAAAAACAAAAAAAGCATGACAAGAGAAGAAATTTGGGTGTTTGAGAATTATCTTCCACAAAATAGTTTTGGGAGCTTTGGGAATCCTTGACAAACTTCAACACTTTGACCTGGTCAATACAGTTTTTTTTTTCCCCTTAAAAATCTTTGCCTAGGAAACATAAAAACTCCTTTGAACATCCCCAAACCAAGAGTGAAACCTCTCACTTGCTCTTTATTAATATATTGCCCTGTACAATCTTGCTCTCAGAGGTGTGCGCACACTCATTCACCTGTACGCTCTTATTATGTAATCTTATTTATGGATTTCTTCCCCACTTACTACTTGTAAATCATCAAGGTTTTTATGTCCCAAGGAGTCAGCAGTTGGCTATAAAATCAACAGAAAGCTGCAGTAAATAAAGCTTTGCAGGGTCGCTGTGGATGCATCGATGACAAACCAGAAAGCAGAGAGGACGCCTGGGGAACCGTTCTCACTCGCCTTAGGAAGCCACAGAGGTCTCAGACAGGGGATTTTGTTTGTCTTGAGCTTTTAAGAAGATAAATGGCCAAACGAACGGGTAAGGAAATCCGTTCCCTGGGTTTCAGACGTTTTCCTCTAACAAGGATTCCTCTCTGTGTTGCAGAACCTACAGGGGTGTAAATCATACACTCAAACAGGAATGCGCGCTCCAGCCCGTGTTTATAGGTGAGGCAGAAGGAGAGGACTATTTCTCCAGGCCAGCCCTCTCAGACCTTCGATCAAAATAGCATTTCCAACGAGGCCCCGAGAGCCGGGAA
The DNA here is from genome assembly GCA_001685075.1 of Bramus lutescens. Lineage (NCBI taxonomy): Eukaryota > Metazoa > Chordata > Mammalia > Rodentia > Cricetidae > Bramus > Bramus lutescens. The sequence continues at coordinate 77,494 of LOEQ01000206.1, read as the reverse complement.
AGCTGGGCATCCCAATGCTAAGGAGGTAGAGGCAAGGCTTAAGCCAGGCAAGCCAGGGCTATACAGAGACACCCTGCCTCAAAGGTAGAGAAATAGCTGGTTGGTATATCCGGGCAGACGTTGAAGAGGCAGAGGCGCCGGATTATGAGTTCGTGGTCAGCCTGGGCTACACATTTTCTCATCCACCCTTGTGAGTAAAAAACCAGTACCTAAGTAAATAAATGAACGTATAAATAAGTGTGAAAATATTCTTGTATATGCTTAATATTGTTATATATGGAAAATCCCTTAAACTGTACGCAAGTACTGGTAAGGATTATACTTGGGATAGAAAGATAGAAGACTCATTTTCCACTTCAGTGGAACTAATGACTTTTAAAAGACGCATTCATATATTACCTGTTTACAGTTATTCACATGAATTCACACACATTTTCGTCCAGTTTGGTTTCCATTGCTATGATAAACACTACAACTAAAAGCAACTTAGGGAGGAAAGGGTTTATTAGGCTTCCATGTCCGTCACTGCGGGAAGTCGGGCAGGAACTAAAGCAGAGCAGCGGCGGGAGCATGGAGAAAAGCTGCTTATGGGCAGTTTGCTTTCCTTCTTATTTTAATTTAGTAGTATCATTAATTATGTATAAGTGTGTGTGTGTAAATGAACGTGGGTGTGTGAGATCCCTCTGGAACTAGAGTTACAAGCGGTTGTAAGCCTCCATGTGGGTACTGAGAACTGATCTCAGGTCTTCTGCAAGAGCAGGACACGCAGCCATCTCTCCAGCTGTTAGTTTTATTATGCAACCCAAGTCCCACCCACTCAGGGGTGACACCACCCGTAGTGGACTGGGCCTTCCCACATCAATCATTAACCAAGAAAGTGCTTCTCCAGACTTGCTCACAGGCTAACCTGAGGGAGGCGCTTTTCTCAGTGGAGTTTTCTCCTTCTCAGATAACTCTAGCTGTGTCAAGCTGGTGAGAAAACAAACCAGAGCAGATACAATAAAATAAAAGAAAATTTTAAATAAAGGTAGAAGAGGTAGGGAAAGACCAGCATCTCTCTGTGGACGTCTACCATTGACCCTGTCTTATCGGGTTCTTCAATGACTTGTTTTCGTGGATGCTGCGGCAGTCTGTGGAGCAGAAACATGGATGACACGGACAAGCGTGTGATGTAGACACAGCACTGTGCCATGATGTACACAGCACTTCCACGTCAATCAAGCACTCCGAGCCTCTGGAGCAGCTTTAGTCTGGTATTCCCCATGTGCATGCACTTTTCCAATCCAGACCCCTGCTACACCCTGGAAAACCATGTGGTGCCAGCAGCAGTCTGGGTCCTCAGGAGGCACCACCTTCTACCTAGAGAGGAGAAAATGGGAGGAACCAAGCAACTGGCTGTCCTGGCAGGCTGGGAGCTGCCAGGGTATTTAACTCCATCCCTGAGAGGGGAGGTGTGGGTAGATGGAACCCGGGAGGCAACCTGGCTCTTTGTAATGACTGGGACACTACCCAGAGGCTTGGTGTTACCCTGGCTTCTCTGTAAGGACACCCTGATCTCACCACTCTGGGCTGGATGTACAGAAACATGACCACTGTGACTTTGGTGAAACCCTGCCCTGGGCCATCCATCAGGGCTCTGTGGAGCTCAGGCACACCAGTTGTTCACACCCCTCAGGGCTCTGTGGAGCTCAGACACACCTACTGTTCACACCCCTCAGGGCTCTGTGGAGCTCAGGCACACCTACTGCTCACACCCTTCAGGGCTCTGTGGAGCTCAGGCACACATACTGTTCACACCCCTCAGGGCTCTGTGGGGCTCAGGCACACCTACTACTCACACCCCTCAGGGCTCTGCAGAGCTCAGCTCAGGCACACAATTCTCAAGGAAGCCTTTAACTTGTTTGGAAAGAACAGTTTCACAGATATGATGGCTCTAAGGCCCTCAGGATAGCGATATTATTATCCTGGGTTGTCTAAGTGGGTCCTACCTCTACGTACAGGTATCCTTAAACAAATGAGACAGAGGAAGATCTTACAGACTAGAGAAAAGGCTGACTCCTAACACTGGCAGAGACTGGAAAGACGTGGCCACCAGCCAAGGAATGCCAGCAGACACCAAGAGTTGAAAGAGGAAAGGAACAGATTGTCCCCTGGAGTTTCCAGATGGAGCTCAGTCCTGGCACCATCTTGATTCCAGACTGTGAGAGAAGAAATTTCTGTTGTTTTAAGTCACCCTGTTTGTGGTAGTTTGTAATAGTAGGCACGGGAAAGTAAAGAGAGAAGCATATTGGCCAACAGCAGTTATATGCTTAGCCAAGCGTGGAGGCACACATCTGTAGCTCCAGCACTTCAGAGGCAAAGGCAGGAGGACTGCTAAGCTTAAAGCTAGACTGGGCTACACAGTAAGACCGTGACTCAAAACCCAAATAAATGAATTAACTAAATTACAATTTAAAAATATTCTTCTAGTAGTTACTGTAAAAATGAAACCTGGCTGGTACTCAGGATGCAGAGGCAGAAGGGCTCAAAGTTCAAGGCCTGCCTGGGCAAACTCTTTCACAATATAAGGTTTAAGAAAAGTGTTTGGGAGGGCAATTGTGTAGCATATGGCTTAGGTTCAATCCTCAGTGTAGAGAGATCCAAATGGCAGCTTGATTGCCAAATGCCTTACAGAAAGGGCTAAACATCAAGCCTTGAGACCGTATCTTTTCAGTAGTCTGGGAGAAGGTAAGCACACACAACACGCTTCCGTTGCACTTTGCTCTGAAGACATTATGTCTGTGAGGGAGCAGCCAGGCTGAACCAACAGTCTCTCTCAAGGACCATTTGAACTTATTAACCAGGGTGTGGCGGCTCATGCTTGCCATTCCAGTACTTGGAAGGAAGAGGCAGAAGGGTCAAGGGTTCAAGTCCAGCCTGGGCTGTGTAGTACAAGCTAATTTCAAAAGCAAAAATACAAAGATTGATAGGCAGCTCTGAGGGACTCAGCCTCATGTGTTTGGGAGAAAGGACGAACAGCGAATCTGTTACCTCAAGTGAAGCGTCTGAGGTGCTTGTTGAGCCGTAAACCTCCACCTTTTGCATGAAAGCAAGAACTTTGGGAAGTAATGCTCGCTATTAGCTTGACAGCACCCCCAAAGTAGACCTTTGCTCTAAGACCAGGAGTGATGTTTGAAAATGTGATTGAAGGAGTGTACAATGAAATGTGTCTCCATTCAAAGGGTCTGCACAGCTCGAAGTATGAACGTTTCCATATGACTGGCAGGACATTGTACAGTCACGTGTGGGGGAGAAGACATCCGATGTATAAACAGACCAGCCCACATGACTGTGACATGACACCATACAATAACACGTGGAGGAGAAAACCCATGCAATACGTGCATCAACAGAGCAGTGCATTTTAATGTAAAGAGTACCAGGCATTCACGGATATGGCTTCAGACTCTATGTTGCAAATGACCTTCTCAGATAAACTATCACATGAATTTTGATGTCAAATCAAAGAAAAATAGTCATATTACCTGAAAAGTCTTTTTAAAACCACCTCCCTGCTTTCCAACTATACATCTACAAGGGGTCTGAGTTTATTAATACAATTTAACGGAACAAAATCACAGCAGACTGAAGGCAGAAGTTTTGGGGACTTTTGCTTTGGAAAACACATTACTTAACATGTAAAGGGCTTGTACTTCTTATTTTAAAATAAATGAAAGCAATTATTTTCTATTTTTGGTTTTAGACTCAGTTATGGTAAATAATAAAATGTATTACTCACATAAATAAAACCTCTTGGCATTCCTAAATATTTCTTAAAAGTCTGAAATGTTTCTAATACTAAAAGACTATGAGAGGCACATGGTAACATGTCAGTTAAAAGACTACATTTCTCAGCTACCTTTGTAGCAGCACTTGGCCTCATGATGAGTTCTGGCTATTCAGATACAAAGGGAAATTTGGGGAAAGGGCTATCTGAATGCCTACCTAAAGAACTGGGCAAATTTTGCTTTTGCAGAATAACACAGGCTTGTGTCTGATTATACAAGCAACCTCAGCAGCTCCCTGTAGTGAAGTGATGACTGTCGAGGAACAAAAAGATGCAAGAAAAATAAAAGGCATTTACCTCAATAACCTTGATTCTGCCTGATTTCCCACTCTAGGGTTCTGATCATTCTGTTTATTCTGATAATTACTGTTTATTCAGTAAGTCTTGTTTAAACCACTATCATTTTATCTGCTACATGCAGCAAAACCCAACTGTACTGTTTCCCTTAAATGTGAAAATATGCTTAGACCAACCACAAAGGACCTAGCTATATTTAAAACAGATTCCTCCCTTCTCCCCTTTCTCCTCCTCCTGCTCTTCTGCCTGTGCGAGTTTTGCTTGCATACAGGTTTGTGCATCACATGTGTGATTGGTGCTGCAGAGGTCATAAGAAGACATCAGATCCTCTGGAACTGAAGTTGTGGAAGATTGTGTGCTGGTATTTGAACCCAGGTCCTCTGCAGTAAGTGCTCTTAACCCCTGAGCCATCTCTCCAGCCCCAGGACCTAGCCTTATAGGGGCCATGTTTAAGATTTTATTCCTATGTCAACCATTGTCTTAACACGGTGTTGAAAGAACATTCAAGAGCTATAGTAGAAGGCTGGAGAGAAGGTTCAGAGGTTAAGAGCACTGGCTGTTCTTCCAGAGGTCCTGAGTTCAATTCCCAGTAACCACATGGTGACTCACAACAATCAACAATGAGATCTGGTGCCCTCTTCTGGCCTGCAAGCATAACGCAGACAGAATGCTGTCTACATAATTTTTTTTCAAAGAAAGATTAATATTAGAGAGATTCAGAAATTTGTTCCACTGTCTGAAGAACAGTTAGGGAGTCTGGGTCACTGGCAGTTTGTGAGTTAGGCTCTGAGCCATGAGCATTAGCAACCCCGTTGTTATGTGGGTACTCACCTCCCTTCTAGGGCCTAGTATGGTCCAGGCCCAACAGTAGGATAGCCCACTGCTATCAGTGACAAGAGGGACTCAGATCTCTTCCTGACTTAACTGCTGTTCTGGGGGCACGACTTACACTTTCTTAACTGAGGACAGAACTCAGCGTGTGTATGCATGCTTAGCTGTGGGTCAGTTGCCAGCATTTCCCAAAAGCAAGTCTCTTGAGTAAATTCCATCCTCACTCACGCTCTGGGAATGAGCAGCTCAGCCCAGATAAGCAAAGAGGCTCTCCTCTCCTGAGTGCTGGTGGGTGGCCACAGCTAACCTCAGTGATAGCCTGGTTGGTTGTCAATTGCAATTTGCATCTCTCAAGCCACTATCAGCAGAGTAACTGACTGACTTTGAAAGTGTAGTCTTAGAAAGTCAACCTTGACCATGGAAACACCCAGTAACCCACATTCTCTAAGCAAGGGTGGTACTATGTGGAAGCCTGGGTGATCTTATCTCTTCTGGTTCCCAGGCGCTGTTACTGATGACTGAGGGCATCATCTTAGTTACGGTTTCTATCACTGAGATAAAACACCATGACAGAAAGCAAGCTGGGGAGGAAAAGGTTTATTTGTCTTATGCTTCCACACTACAGTCCATTATTGAAGGAAGTTAGGACAGGAACTCACACAGGGCAGGAATCTGGAGGCAGGAATCAATACAGAAGCCATAGAGGAGTCATGCTTCTCATGGCTTGCTTAGCTTGTTTTCTTATAGAACCCAGGACCAACAGCCCAGGGGTGGCACCACCCAGAATGGGCTGGGCCCTCCCCTATTGATCACTAGTTAAGAAAATACCATACAGGTTTACCTAATTCCAGAGCTTCTAGAGCAATGGTTCTCAGCCTGTGGGTCTTGATCCCTTTGCTGGTTGCCTATCAGATATTTATATCACGATTCATAACAGTAGCAAAATTACAGTTATAGAAATAGCAAGGAGATAAGTTTATGGTTGAGTCACTACAACACGAGGAACTGTATTCATGGGCCTCAGCATAAGGAAGGTTGAGAACCACTGTTTTGGAGCCATTTTCTCAGTTGAGTTTCTATCTTCTCAGATGACTCTCGTGTCAAGATGACATAAAACCCAGCCAGCACAGGCATCATTGGTGTAGAGCGGGAAGAAAAAGAGACTCACAAAGGCCCAGCAGAGTCTAGAAGGGAGATCGTTGGGAAACCCAAATGTCTACTAGACATCTCAGATCTGGTATGGGTTGGGGCAGCTCTACCTGTTACACACAGCCTCAAAGGATTAAGTATGACAGTATGTGCCCATTAAAAACTCAAACTCTACAAGGCTATATGAATGCCAACTGCAGCTATTCAAGCTTTTAAGTAGCATTCAAGCAAACGCATAGGGTTAATTAAAGTTTTAGCTCTTCCCCTTTTAAACTGGGTGACTTTAAGCAAGTTCCTTAGCCTTGCTGAGCACAAGAAATTAATCTAAACAAGACTGCTCACTTTAGCTGCCAATAAGAGTAGAAATGCCCTAGCATAGTTTAATAGGGGTCTTTTAAAGTACATAGATATTTTAATTGAAATAGAATTATATGACCTCCCACTTTCTTTACCTTTCCAATGCTTTCTATGCTCCTACTACCATGTTGATATCTCTTTTTCTTTGTTTATTGGCACATACACACATATACATGCATGCACAAATACGTAAACTCTTCCTGCTGAGTTTGTTTTTGTTGTTTGTGTGTTTAAGGTCTTAGGGCTAACCACTTTATATTGGACAATCAACCTCATCCTTGGGAAAGGCTAAATTCCTCTCTCCCACCAGTCATTAGTTGCCTATAGTTCTTTGTATAGCTGTAAAACCCCACAAAACTTCCCACTTCTGCTGGAAAAGGGCTGCTTGTTGGTTCCCAGCCGCCTGGCTAGCTTAGACCCACAATAATCATACAGAAACTGCATTATTTAAATCACCGCTTGGCCCATTAGCTCTAGCTTCTTATTGGCTTACTCTTACATACTAATTTAACCAATCTCCATCAATCTGTGTATCACCACGTGAAGGTGGCTTACCAGCAAAGTTTCGGCATGTCTGACTCTGGTGGCAGCTCCGTGGCCTCTCTCTGACTCCACCCTTCTTTCTCCTAGCACCCAGCCTAACTTTCCCCACCTAGTTCTGTTCTTCCCTGCCATAGGCTTAAAACAGTTCTCTATTCATTCACCAATAAAAGCAACACACAGACAGGAGGACCTCCCACACCACCCTTCAACATTGGTATGTCCATTGACACTGACACTGCTCTGGTCTTTGCATACTTCATAGCAGACTTCCTAGTATTTTACCTCTTACAATCTTTCTGCCCCCTTTCCTTGTGTTCCCTAAGCCATAGATGCAGGAGCTGTGATGCAGATGTGTTCTGTGGGACTGGGCTCCCCACAATCTCTGCATTATATCCAGTTGTGGTTTTTCTGTGACAGTCTCTGTTTGCTGTAAACAGCAGTTCTTTGATGAGGTGGTAGTGGCAGCTACACTGATCTGTGTGTGTAAGATGTGGACTGTAGTGAGGAATTATGCTGGTCTAGTAAAGTGGCAGCAGTAGATGCTAAGATTTGTGACTTCCCTAGACCCGAGGAAGGTGGTTAGGTTTCCCGTACCAGGTCTGATTTCCCTCCTGTTGAGAGAGCCTTAATTCCAATCAGATGTTGTGACCATGCCATGGTGCATAGGTGGACATCACAACCTTTATGGATATCTTGCTTTGCTGGTCATTGTTGTGGTTCATAGTTGCCATAGTTGGTGGAACTATTAAATGCTTTCCTCTGTTGGCAGGGTAAATAGTATTCTCTGGTACCATGGAAACTCGACTGCATGAAGGAGGTTTTCAAGCCAGATCAGCTAAAATCCTGTACCATAAATATTAGTTATTTTCAGCAATAAGGGCCTATCTTCAACCCCTGAGAGACTACCAAGGTTTATAGCTATAGCCTAGATTGTTTTGGGAGTTGGACTATCCTGACCAACCATATAAAAGGAGGTTTCTTGTGCCCCATTCTGTGGTTATTGTTAGTCTATAGTTATCATATAATCAGTCTGTCTACTATCTGTCTATCTATGTTTATATGTATTGTGTATAATTTTAGGTAAATATAAAATAGTATGATTTCAAAAAAGTAAAATTTACCCTAATGTATCATTTGAAATTCAATGTTGTGGATGGAAGTTTCTGTCCTACCTGGTCCCGCAGCTGTTCAGTCCCAAAGAAACACACAGAGGCTTACAGTAATTATAAACTGTTTGGCTTATTAGCTCAGGCTTATTATTAACTAGCTCTTAAAACTTAAATTAACCCATAATTTTTATCTATGTTCAGCCACGTGACTTGGTCCCTTTTCTCAGTGCAGTGTTTTCATCTTGCTTCCTCTGTATCTGAGTGGCAATTGCTTCCTTGTCTTTTTTCTTCCCAGAATTCTCCTATTCTGGTTGCCTCACCTATACTTCCTGCCTGGCTACTGGCCAATCAATGTTTTATTAAATGAATATGAGTGACAAATCTTTACAATGTACAAAAGCATCATTCCATAGTACAATGTTCGCTTTGTTTGTGTTTAGTGCTGGGATCAAACTCAAGTTCTTGTGCATGCCAGGCAAGCACCCTCCTTCAGAGTCACATAACAGCCCCTCGATTTTATCATGCGACAAAAAGCCTCAGATAATTTTAGGTGGGATAAGTTCACTTTTCTGTCAGATGTAAGAAATCAGAGTAGCGCATTTCAGGGCTACTTCCCCTGTCACCTGGGGCTCTGGCTCCTGCTGTTCTGTTACATCCTCACTCAGTGATTTTCTTCTTCTACGTAGCTTCAAGGTCTGAAATGGATGCTGAAACTCCATTTTAAGAAACTGATGAAGCAAAAGGTGGATCTCACAGCTGATTCAACTCTTTCAGAAAACATTTCTGGAGGTTTCATACTACAGATTTGGCTTTATGTGTCAGTCAGTTCTACATCCTACAACCAATCAGATTAAAAATATTTTTTTAGGGCTAGAGAGATGGCTCAGAGGTTAAGAGCACTGGTTGCTCTTCCAGAGGTCCTGAGTTCAATTCTCATCAACTGCATGGTGGCTCACAACCATCTGTAATAACGTCTGATGCTCTCTTCTGGCATGCAGGCATACATGTAGACAGAACACTGTATACATAATAAATAAATAAAATCTTAAAAAAGAGAAGAATTTTTTATTTTTTTATTTTTCCATTCAAAAATTTGCACTTCCTCCCCTCCTCCCATTCCTCTCCTGTTCCCCCACTCCCTCTCCTCCCTCCCCTTCCCTCCCTAAGAGAGGGCAGGGTACCTTGTCCTGTGGGAAGTCCAAGGCCCTCCCCCTTCCATGAAAAGAAAAACTCCAATTGCATTCCTGGTGAAAATGGGTTGCCTCTTTTGTCTTGCTGCTATTTGCTAGACAAACCATTCAGCAACTACTCATATAGAGAGTATGTCCTAGGCATTATAGGTAATCTGGAGGTGATTTAAAGTATAAAGACTCTGCTAGTAGTTTCAGGTAAATGCTGTTCCAAGGTAAATAGGAGGCTTGAGTGTCTCTGGGTTTTGATGACCATGTGGAGCCCTAGAACTGATGATCCCTTATGATACTAAAGAATGACTGAATTGGGTTTGGAAAAACAGGTCAGTTCAGACTGGGGTTCAGGTCCTAGCACCCACATGGTGGCTCACAAACATCTTTAACTACAGTTTCGGGGATTCGGCACTCCCTCTTGGCCTCTTTGGGCACAAGACAGCATACAGTGAACATACATACATGTAGGCAAAACACTCAAAGACATAAAATTAAAAGAAACAGCTCTCCTTTCTCCCCCCCTCTCTCTCTTCCTCCCTCTTTCTTTCTAAGAAAGAAAGAAAGAAAGAAAGAAAGAAAGAAAGAAAGAAAGAAAGTAGAATTATTGTATTTCCATTTCTTTCTCTCTGATAGAATTAGCCCAGTCCAAGCTGCAAGGGAGTCTAGAAAAAAAAAACCATGTTTTGTTGTTACTGTTCTGCTACAAAGAGTCAACTGGGTTGACTAGGCATCTAATACTCTCTTCCATCTATAGCATTCCTCCCTCCCCACACCCTGCCCTGTGTCTCTTCAACTTCAGTCTGGATTCAAATAGCTGCTCCAGAATTTGGAATTTAAAAAGAAAATGTTTGTTTTTCAATCCCGTTGCTGCACCAAAAGCAGCAGTTTTGAGACGCCAAGGATAAATAAGCACAACAGATGCAAGGCTTTAAAATGCTCACCTTATACTTTCTGAAGGACAGCTGCACTCCCCAGCTTAAACACAGCAGTGAGTCAGAGAGATCCAAGCTGTAAAACAGTCCAGCTTTGGACTCAGCACAACACCGAGGACTTGTCCGTGCCACATATTTGTCTCATTTTGCTGAATTCTTATGGGATTTTGGCCTCGTCCATCTCCCCATTTGAAGGCCATCAGTTGTTACAAAGCTGTTGACATTGAATCCCTGTGGCAGGACCAGAGGACACTCATGCATGTAGAATAGAGACCATTCCAAACGTTGAGATCTAATGGGCTCTGATTTTCTGGGGTTTAACTCACCCCTTGATTTGGGAAGGTGACAGGAGGGGATGAGCAGGAAGCCAGACATGTTGGGGAGCCACCAGACTTCACTGGGGGCCTTTAGGGCTGTGTTTGGTGCAATTAAAAAAAAAGGACATAGTNGTGTTTGGTGCAATTAAAAAAAAAAGGACATAGTTCCTTTGTGGCTTGAGAGGAAAATGTAGCCTCTAAGGTGGCTGGTTTATAATCAGAGAATGCCCTGGGTACCAGGGGAAATGGGCCAGATTCTTTCTAGAGCTTAAATTACACTTTCCACAAAGCAATCAAAGCGGCATGCTCACCGGGAACTGGGCAGCCTCCAAAATGGGGCTAGAAAGATTCTTGAGTTTTTAGCAGCCTCTGACCCTTAACTGCCCATCTTTTTTGTTGTTGTTTTGTTTTCAGATCAAGGGTTTCTCTATGTAACAGCTCTGGCTGTCCTGGAATTTGGTTTGTAGACCAAGCTGGCCTTGATCTCCCAGAGATCAGCTTGCCTCTGCCTCCTGAGTGCTGGGATTAAAGGTGTGCACTACCTCCACCACTGCCACCACTGTCCGGCTGCCTGCCCCTTTGTCAGAAAGGAGCAGGAAGCAGAGGAGCTCCTTCAAGGATGAGGCTTCAGATCTATTCTGCCTTCAACCCTAACTCCAACCCAAAGGAAAAAGAACAAGGGTAGACCCTGCATTTAGCTTGTGATCTCTTGAGTCATTGGGGATGGTACAGGGTCAAGAGGGGTGGGCAGGGACAACTTGAAGGGCTACACAGGTCACGTACCACATGTCTCAAGGGTGCATCACTCACATCGTGGATGGTTGTGTACCACATGTCCCCTATGGGTGCCGTTCACAGCACTGTTTGACTCCACGATTCTCAACTGTGGCTGAATGCTAGAATAATCTGGTGAGCTTTAAAAATCTCCAATCAGAGTGTAGCTTAGATCTATAAAATTTGACTATCTGGGGGGATACCAAGGCATCACTAACATTTAAGCACCCCTAAGTATTCCTACCCGCAGCTAGAAGAGCTGACCATTGGATTCACAAGGACTTTGATATATGTGTTCTGCTACACAGCTGTGCAGTCCTGCTAGGGGATGGAGAAGCAAAGAGTTGGCAGAGGATGGTAGGAGAAAGGGATTCCTTCTAGAAAGAAAATAAATTGAAAAGAAACCTAGAGGTTGGGGCTCAACCAGTATCCTGTGACTAGGGCTGCTCACTGACTGGCTGGAAGATTTAAGCACGCTACACATGATTTGAGTTCTGAGGTTTGTATGATTTAAAATTTCCCCACTCTGAAACTTCTCCCAGTTCATCAGCTTTACCATGTGTGTGTCTCTGTGTGTATGTATCTATCTGTCTGTGCATGTGTGTCTCTGTGTGGGTGTGTCTGTGCTGTGTATGGATGTCCATGTGTATGTGTCTGTGTATGTGTATTTCTCTGTGTGTGTATCTGTGAATCTCTGTGTCTGTGTTTGCGTGTGTTCATGTCTGCCTGTCTGTGTTCATTTGTCTCTGTGTCTGTGTTTATGTGTCTCTGTGTGTGTGTGTGTGTCTGTCTGTGTTTATGTGTCTCTGTGTCTGTCTGCCTGTCTGTGTGTCTGTGTGTGTGTGTGTCTGTGTGTACATGTGTAAAAATAGGTACTTTTACATAATGGATGGGGCTGGGGAGAAGGCCCACTCTGTAAAGAGCTTGCTGCACTAAGCACTTGGACCTGAGTTCAGATCCTTAGGAACCATGTGAAAACCTGGGTGCGGAAGTACTGATCTGGAATCCTGGCTCTAGGAAGGCAGAGATGGGCTGATACCTCTTTCCTTCTTACTCCGGGCTGGTTGTGTTACTGGGTGGCTGGCCCCGGATGTTCTTCTCTCCTTAATTCTCTTCTCTTTCTCCTCCTCTTCTTGCTCTTCCTCTATTTTTTTCTCTCTGCCTGGCAGCCCCGCCTATCCTTCTCCTGCCTAGCTATTGGCCGTTTCAGCTCTTTATTAAACCAATCAGGTGTCCTAGGCAGGCAAAGCAGCACAACTTCACAGAGTTAACCAAATGCAACATAAAAGACTGCAACATGTCTTTGCATCATTAAACAGATATTTCACAGCATAAAAGAATGTAACACATCTTAAAGTAATATTCCACAACTCTCTTTCCTAGTTCCATTGGCTTCCCATGGTAGTTATGACTAACTTCAGCCCTATTCAACTACAGGAATTCTAGAATCCCTAAGCCCCCTTTCCAGAAGTTACCATTCAGAAGGATGTCCTGCTGGGAGAAATAGTGCTCTCTTCCTAGGCACTGGCCCTTTCTAAAAAGATTGTAACTTTTAATCACGTCTTTCTCCACACACAGTGAGTTGTTGGGGAATATTATTTTAAGGTATATTGCTTTTCTTTATGCTGCATTTGTTTAACTCTGTGAAGTTGTGATTCTTTGCCTGTCTAAAACACCTGATGAGCTAATAAAGAGCTGAATGGCCAATAGCAAGGCAGGAGCAAGGATAGGTGGGCCTGGCAGGCAGAGAGGATAAATAGAAGGAGAAATGAGGAAGAGGGGGAGCAAGAGAACAAGGAGAGGAGGACATCAGGGGGCAGCCACCCAGCTACAAGGCAAGCAATGGAGAAAGAAGTAAAGAAAGGTATATAGAAATAGAGAAAGAGAAAAGCCCAGAGGCAAAAAGTAGTTGGGATAATTTAAGAAAAGCTGGCAAGAAANTGTGATTCTTTGCCTGTCTAAAACACCTGATGAGCTAATAAAGAGCTGAATGGCCAATAGCAAGGCAGGAGCAAGGATAGGTGGGCCTGGCAGGCAGAGAGGATAAATAGAAGGAGAAATGAGGAAGAGGGGGAGCAAGAGAACAAGGAGAGGAGGACATCAGGGGGCAGCCACCCAGCTACAAGGCAAGCAATGGAGAAAGAAGTAAAGAAAGGTATATAGAAATAGAGAAAGAGAAAAGCCCAGAGGCAAAAAGTAGTTGGGATAATTTAAGAAAAGCTGGCAAGAAACAAGCCAAGCTAAGGCCGGGCATTCATAACGAAGAATACAACTCTGTGTGTGATTTATTTGGGAGCTGGGTGGTGGGCTCCTCAGAACACCAAAAGAGTAAACACAACACAATCACACAACAGTGAGTGATCAGTTGTTAGCGTCAAAGCCATGGAAATAGTTCAGTGGGTAGAGAGTTGGTTGTGCAAGCATGAGAACAGGACTAGCGCTCAGATTTCCAGAACTACAAGCCAGGAGGGTATGGGGGCCTGCCTGGAATCTTACCTTGTGAGGCATGAGACAGCAACCCTCAGCGCAGGCTGGCTAACCAGAATAATCTAAAACAGCAAGCAAAGTTCAGCAAGATGGAGATTGATGGAGAAAGTCAGCCAGTGTTAACTGTGAGCCTCCACACACTCATGCACACAAGTTTGCTTGTACATATACCCACACACAATATATACATGTTTACATACCTCACATTTACATATGCAAAAAGCAAACTAACAAGTTTTTTGTTTTTTTGTTTTTGTTTTTGTTTCTGCTTTGCTAGAATCATTTTCAGTTACCCCTCTGCTCTGTTTGTACTGTTACCACAGGTAAATTGTGTCCTATTTCGGACATTTAACCCAAGTTGCTCCTGCTACTTAAATATGCATTTTCTCTTAAGTGAGCTGCCCTGAAGCATACAAGACTGTGCCATCCAAAACATGGCATATGTGAGGGGTGACCCACACAGCTGGCACCTCCTCGACCCAATAATAACTTGCACCCTGTGGGATGAACTATTTGTGTTTATTCATGGCCTGAACCCCACCCACATCCATTTGACATCAGTGTTTCCATGGCAAATAATAATCTTCAGATGTCACAGAGCAGGGGCTGCGAGCCCACAAAGTGCAGCCAGATGAGCTAAACATGTTGCTTAAACAATGGGTACAATAGTGCAGAGCAGCCAGCAGCCTGTGTGTTCGTGTTCCAGATGGGTCCACATCACAGCCTAGGGGTTGCTCCACTAATGAAGAACGAGGAAAACTTGTAGTTATGAACACTTGATGATACGCCACGACATCCCGTGTCCTGTGGGAGTGTGTATTTATATGGAGAGACATGACTGTCGCATTAAGATATATGAGGGCTGCCCCGTATGGGGAGCATGTGTTCACCCTCAACATTTCAAAGCCAGTATCTGGGCCTCAGCTCTGCACAGACACTAGTGACTTGCTCTCTGTTGTCTGAAGCCCTCATTTGACACCCAGGTCTGGCTTTGTGTAGGCACATGTACTTGAATGGTAACATGTTAACTATAAACTCCGTCAAGCCAGAGACTCTATGCTATGACAAACACCTTGATTTCTGAGAAGCAGCAGAGAGCTTAACACACTGAAGTATGCGACTATGCTTCCGGAGGGTCAGGGCAGCATCATGCTGCCTCAGAGGGAAGAGTCTGGAAGAAAAGTTACTATGCTTGAACACACTCAAGGGATTTTGTTCCTAGAAATGCTGAAAGGACATCAAGTCACTGTGGTACTCATGTCTCCAGGCGCGTCTTGCAGGCTTGCAGCAGGCATCACCAAGAGCTTATGGAAATGTAGAATCTCAGCCTCCACCCCAGATCTGCTGAGGGAGTGTCTGGATTTTAACAAGGTCCTTAGATCGTTTGAAAGTCTGAGAAGGGCTGGATTGTCCTCAACACCATGATTCAGACTAGATAGTTGAAAACAGTGAGCAGGAGAGAAGAGGAGAGAGGAAGAGGATCACAGAGAGATGGAGAGAAAGAGAGGAGAAGTAGGAGAGAAAGAACGGGGCAATGAAGAGAGAAGGGGAGGAGGAGGAAGGGAGGAAACAGAGTGGAGGGAGAGGGAAGGGGTGCACACAATGATGACTGACACTTGAGGAGCACTCACTGAAGCGGGTGCTCTCTGACCCTTGACTCCTAGACAAAGCCTGGGAGGTATGAGCTCCTGTGTTTCCATTCGTCCAGATGGCAAGCAGTGGGGAGATAGATTCATACTGCAGGACACATGCTTGTATATGTGCTGGACGCCACTGAAATCTCATGGGGACCATTATTTCTTTAATGACTATAGGAATCAGAACTCACGGTCAGGTATCTTTCATACATGAAGCATCATTCACATTGGAGAGGCTCTGGGCGACCTTTAGTCTTTAAAGCAGTGGGTCTCAACCTGTGGGTCACAACCCCTTTGGGGATGGATGAACCTTTCACAGGGGATCACGTATCAGATATCCTGCATATCAGACATTTACATTACAATTCACAACAGTAGCAAAACTGCAGTTATGAAGTAGCAATGAAAATAATTTTACAGTTGGGGGTCACCACCACATGAGGAACTGTATTCAAGGGTCACAGCATTAGGAAGGTTGAGAACCACTGCTTTAAAGGAAGTGCTGTGGGATTGCATGTTCACAGCAGAGCTGTCAGAAAGCCCAGGAAAGCATTTACTAGGCCTAGCTGCCGATAGCCAGTAAGGTTCCTGAAGAGAGCCAAGGCAGCGGCTTGAGCAAGAGTTGGTGAGTGATGGGTGGGACCTCTGTGTTTACTACAGAGAAAAAAGTTATGTGTGGTGGAAGAGAGGGGGTGTTGGCGGCAGAGCAGGGACAGAGCAGGAGGGAGGAAGGCCCCAGCCTCTTGCTTCCTGGTGTTACCTCTACCTACTAACCCTTCCTGTCTGGGTGCACCCAGGCATCTGCATAGTACCTCCGGAGACCTCATTCGGTAGCAACACAAGCTTCAGAATACGGAAGAAGGATTCCCGCTCTGTGTAAGAGCCTGGGGAAAAGCACCGTGAGCATCTGGACCTTCAAAAGGAAATAATTTTGTCCCAAATATGTACAAAGACTTCAGCTGGACTCCTGCAAATGAAGGACCGTAGAAGATGGGGCTGGCTCAGCTGGGGATACACCCAGCACCACCCATGCTGGGTAAGGGCTGTTGTTGGGAGGAGGTCAGGCTCTGCTGTGACACTCACTTAATCTCTCAGAGCTCCCTGCCATTTTCGGAGTCCCTGTTATTGAATTACACGGAAAAGGGACCCCAGGAGCAGTTTTGTCTCCACCCAGGCTCCTCTCTCTATGCACCACCATGCTACTTCTTTGTATTGGCCACTTGGCTGCTGCTGTGAGAAAACACCATGACCCAAAGTGACTTCTGGGAAAAAGGGTTTATTTGGGTTTCTAGTTCCAGAGTGGTAAGAATCTATCTTATCTGGATGGCATAGTGGCAAGGGGCAGGCATGGCAGCAGGAACAGGCAGCTGAGAGTTCACATCTCAACGGAAAACACCAAGCAGAGAATGGAAACAGGAAGCGGGGTGAGGCTGTAAACTCTCAAAGCTCCCAGCCCTACCCCAGGGATACACCTCTGCCAGAAAAGCCGCACCACTTCCCTGAAACAAGGCCACAACTGGGTACCAGGTGCTCAAACACCTGAGCCTATGGGGGCACAATTTTCATTCAAACGACCACATTCTTCAAACTTAATTTCATAACACATGCTGTTTATATTTGACTATTTTTGTTTTATATATATGAAACACTTCTCTGGGTGATTAAGGTTTGTTGCAAACGTAATAGTGCTATAACAAAATACCTGACCAAATCAACTTTAGGAGTGAAGGGTTTGTTTTGGTTCATGATGGAAGAAGGAATAGAAAGGGCAGCAAGACGGCTCATTTTTGCTGCTTAGTGAAGATGTTTGCAGTCAAGCCTGACATCTGAGTTTAATCCGTAGGACCCACATGGTGGGAGGAGAGAACTGACTCCCACAAGTTGTCCTCTGACCTCGAGTCATACACCACGGCCTGTGCTCTCCTTCCACACAAATAAAATAGAAAGGGTGTAGCCTACCGTGGCAGGGAAAGTTTGGCTGCAGGCATTTGCGGCAGTTGGCCATATTGTCTGCACTCAGGTAGCAGGGAGGGATGCTGGCGCTCAGTTTACTTTCTCGTTTTTGTCCAGTCTTGGATGCCAGCCTGTGGGATGCTGCTGCTGTCTGCGTTCACAGTGGGTCTTCCCTCCTGAATGAAGTCCTTTGGAAATGACCCCCAACACACACCCAGAGGTGATTGATGAAGATGAGTGAGGATTGCTTATGAAGCGCACTACAGACTTAGTGGTTAGCGATTTCACGTGTGGAAACATGGAACGCCTGTCCAGAACCAATGACGAGCTTCGGCGGTGCTGAGCGTGAAGCTCTCTGAGTGTGATGACAAGGGTCTTCTGGCCATGTGGTCAGCTCCAAACCACACAATCAAGTTCAAGAAATGCCAAACGGATTTATATCTACAGAGTGAAATGTAGCCTAGGACTGGTGAGATGGATCAGTGCTGTGACATGTGCATACCCTTCACCCATTAAATAAATAAATAAATATCTAAAAAATATCATTGTAGGCCAGACAACGATGGCATAAGCCTTTAATCCCAGCACTCAGGAGTCAGAGACAGGTGGATCTCTGAGTTCAAGGCCAACCTGGTCTGTAGAGTGAGTTTCAGTACAGCCAAGGCTACAACAGAAAAACCCTGTCTTGAAAAAAAAATAAAAATAAAAAAACCCAAAAGTCATTGTACAATAGAATGACTGTGGCTATAAGATGTCCAAGAAATTATAAATAAGTAAAATATAATAAAATATCTTCCAAGGGTCAACCTGGAGCTGGAAAGATGGTTCAGCAAATAAAAACACTCATTCATGTAGAGGACCCAGGTTTGGTTTCCAACAGCCACAAGGTAGCTCACAACCATCTAGAACTCCAATTCTGGGGATCCAACCCCCTCTTCTAGCCTTCTTGGTCACTATGAATTCAGATGGTGCACAAACATACATGTAGGCAAGACACTCATCCACATAAAAGGCAGTTTAGCCTGAAAAAGCATCAGGGCCCTCCCTCCCCACCATCCTGAAAGCCAGCTGGGTGTGTAGATCTTTGTGTTCCTGGCTTGGTAACTGTCATGGTTTGCATGTGGATTGTTCCTCAAAGGTTTGTATAGTAGAGGCTTTGTCCCCATGTGGTCGTAGAACCTTACAATGTGGAACCTAGTGAGATGGAATGAAGTCACTGGGGCACGGGCCTCAGGAAGAATTAATGCTGATGTGGTGGTGCGAATGAGCTGTTGCAGTAGAGAGACTTTGGCTATTTTTTTAATTGATTTTTATTGAGCTCTACATTTTTCTCTGCTCCCCTTCTTGCCTCTCCCCTCCCTTTCAACCCTCTCCCAATGTCCCCAAGCCACGAATTTACTCAGGAGATCTTGTCTTTTCCTACTTCCCATGTAGATTAGATCCATGTATGTCACTCTTAGGGTTCTCATTGTTGTCTAGGTTCTCTGGGATTGTGATTTGTGGTCTGCTTTTCTTTACGTTTGAAAACCACTTATGAGTGAGTACATATGATAATTGTCTTTCTGGGTCTGGGATACCTCACTCAAAATGATGATTTCAAGCTCCATCCATTTGCCTGCAAATTTCAAGATGTCGTTATTTTTTTCTGCTGGGTAGTACTCCATTGTGTAAATGTACCACATTTTCTTTATCTATTCTTTGGTTGAGGAGCATTTAGGCTGTTTCCAGGTTCTGGCTATGACAAACAATGCTGCT
>LOEQ01000206.1:0-23769 GCA_001685075.1 Bramus lutescens | reverse complement strand
CCACCGCTGTCGCCGCCGCCGCCACCACCACCATGGCATAATAAATAATTCCATCTCTTAGTCAAAGCTCTGGGAATGAATATTACATTTTCATCAGGTGGCCAACACTCTGAAACTGAATGTTAAATTCCATTGCTTTTAAAAGTTGTTGAAGTCAGTGTGGCGTGATGAAATAAATATATGTAGTATTAAATCTCAGAAACAAAACAAACCCCAAACCCCAAACCAAAGCCCTCTCTTTAGGACAGCCTGATTAAAGCAGCTGGAGAAGGGGGGCAGGGTGGAGTCAGGAGAAGGGAGAGAGGTCTCTCTTGCTGTCATCAGAATATTCTTCTGCCTTCCCCTGCCTCCCAGAACAAATAAATAGAGCATTGATTGTCTCTAAACACCAGCTAACCCGAGAAGCGTGTCCCTAGGAGTAGCTTCAGTTAGTGCCACCCATTTCTCTACAAGGAAATGGCTCGTGACTTTGAAAATAAGCAATTTATAATTTCCTGAATTTTATTCTTCCTGGAGGGAGGCGGTACCACCCCTTATGTGGCAGGCAGGCTACATGCTTTCTCATTTAGGAGCAGACCGTTTCTTCTCTCAGGTTTTCCCAACTGTTCTAAAGAAACCAGGAACCTACAACTGAAAAAGGAGGACCAAAGCAAAAAAGGAGAAAATTTAAAAACCTGTCTACAATTATACACTTTATACTGCATTTTAATTTCCAACAGGCTGGGTATATTTTAATAAGTGCTGGCAATTAGGGCAATGAAAAGAGATCATCAGGAAATACGATTTTCTTTCTATTTTTGGTGACCATGTCGCCGTCATTGCCCCCCACCACCACGTGGGTGGGACTAAAAAAAGAAAAGACAAGAAGGCATTGGCCTGGGTCTAAACCTTTCAATTTCGCGTCTTAGTCTTGACCACGGGGTTTCATCTGAGGAATGCAAACTGCCTTTGCTCAGTATGGAGTCCTTTGGCTACCTTGTGCTGACCCCCAATACTGCCAGCGCCCCGACAGTGAGGCAGTATACTGGGATCTGACATTCGTAGGTAGCCAGCGGCAGGCTCAGGGATCACCCCAGTCACCTCTCCGCCCAGTCCTAGGCCTCACTGGAAAAACTGCAAACCTTGAGTTTATTGAAAATCAGAAAGTCAAGTTCCCTCTGCAGCCCAGGGTGCAGCCTTAGGGTGAGTCCTCGAC
Source organism: Bramus lutescens (assembly GCA_001685075.1). Lineage (NCBI taxonomy): Eukaryota > Metazoa > Chordata > Mammalia > Rodentia > Cricetidae > Bramus > Bramus lutescens. Next base: position 22,574 of record LOEQ01000206.1, on the reverse strand, counting down.
TTAGTGGGGTGGGCCTGGCGTCAGCTGGCTGATCTGTCTGGGCCACAGCTGCAGCTGCAGGGACCCGAGCCCTTCTCCCTTCTCGGACTCAGCTCCTTTCAGAAAACTTTTTTTTTTTCTGTCGGATGTGGTTTTCTTCTAATTAATCACTCATGGCCGCGCGTCCGCGGAGCCGCTTCCCAATTCATCCTCCAGCCTCACTATGATAGGCGTTTGGAAAGGAGAATGGGTGCGTTTCTTAGGGGTGGCGTGGCTGTGGACCCTGACAATGATCCGCCCAGCTACTGCCCGCATTTTGTCAAACGACCTTCTGGAAGGTCCGTTCCCGCTCCAGATCTTCGGGCCTGTGTGCCATGCTGGTCCTGAGTCTTTTCAGGTTCAGGCTGCGGCCTGGGTGGTCCAGGTGCTCAGGGTGGTCTTTGCACACCATTGTTTCTTCAGGTTCCTTCGACATTCCCTCCGGCACGAGCCTCATTTCATCCCACCCCTTGTCCTCTTTTGAGAACCTCTTAGGGCTTGTCTTGGCCTCGGGCACTAGAACATTCTGAACTTGGAAAGACAAATTGGCCAGGCTGCCGAACTGTTGGGTACCGGGAGGTTGGCTTCCCCTGGCCTTGGCTGTGCAGTGTTCTGTCTGGACAACCTGATCCCAGACCCCAGCACCTTGCGGGCTGTGTTGGAGAGTCTGGGTGAACGCTAACTCGGATCCCTATTTGTGTTTAATGCTCTCGCCGCTTCTGAGCCCCGAACAGAAGCCTCCTACGCGGGCCTCAGCTTTAAGAACGCATCCAGATGTAGCTGGGACCACCCTGTGCCTCGGGTGTCTCCAAATGTGGCGCAGGCAGCCCCACGCCGAGCGAGGATATTCCCGTGTGTGGGTGTTGGTGGAGATTCCGTGCTGCTGGGCGTGTGAACTTGAGTAGTCTAATAGCCAGATCTGCGACCCCGGAGAGAGTCCTGGGTTCCTGTGCCACCATCAGCAGCTAGCTGCGACGAACTGATCGCGCAGTGCTAGCTCGGGGTCCCCGCGCTACAGCGGGCTTCCCAGGCCGTAGTCCCTGTAAGACGACGACACCGCACTTTCGCGATCGCGAAACGCACACGCAGATGCTGTGCGTGGAGTCATCCCGCGCTCATCCCGCCCTCTGCCCACCCGCGGCCCGACTCGGCGAGGTTCCCACCAACTAGCGCTTCCTCCCTCGGTCACCGATCCAGGCCTCTGGTCCAGCTGTCAAAACAGGGGGTGTCTCTTTCATTCTGGCTCACAAAGTCCCAAAGGGGAACAAGGGGCCTTAATGCTTGTGTTTGGACACAAGCAATTATCCCTAATTATTCTTTTTCTTTTGAGCCTGCCCGTCCTGCGGGCGAGCCCGCCACAGAACAGGCCCCGTAATCCTCCCCGGCCAGCGGATCTCAGTGGGTTTTGTGCGGCCGAGGCCCGGGCGCTTTCATGTCACTGCGGGTTTAGAGCTGATTCAAACTCACTGCGATGGGGGAATTAACCCCGAGGCCCTGGCTTTCAGGGCCCTCTGATAAGAGATTATATGTGTTGATGGCAAGCTTTTCCTGGCAAAATGTTTTCAAAGAGCTTGGAGTTGTTAAATCAAAGCGCCATTGAATTGCTCGGGGCCTCCCCCTCCTCCCGCCCTTTCCCCAACTCCATCTCTTTTCCCTTCATGAGTCCGCCCGCAGCACAGCCCAGGACTGCCCACGGTGAGCAGCCCAGCCTCCCCAGAGCTGCACACCACCGTCTTTAGACAGTTTTCCTCTGTGCCTCACTCGTAGAGGACTGTTTTTGTAGGTGCCCGAGAGACACCCTTCTCGCTTCAGGTCCCTCACACAGGCGCAAGCTCTGGCCAAGGAAAGCATATCTCGAATGAAGAACGATTCTCTCCAAACGTGTGTTTTGTAGAAAACAGAGGTGACAGGGTGGGATGACAGGAGAAAGGAAGGGAAGGTTCACCCCGGTTCACCCCCCAACACACACAGAACAAAGGTCAGAGGAGTCAGAGGGGAACCACATGTCCCAGTGAATCTCCTGGTGTTTTTAGGAGCCGCTGGCAGTTGATGACAGAAGGCTAGAGTTGGAGGACTGTATGGATATGGATTCTGCGATGGTGGAAGTCTTTATTCAGAGAACCCATTCCCATTGTAAATTACAAAGGGTGACTCTGTACTTTGCAGCTCAGGGCTTGCACACACACAGTGTTCCGAGAGGCAAATTTTGAAGAGGAGATAAAGAAAACCATCCTCCAGGGGCTCAAGAAGTTCTACAGAAACTAGACACACACGCTACCCTTGAGAAAAACAAAGTACTTTAAAATGTATTTGTACATATACACACACACATACATAATACATACATACATATTGTGTGTGTTTGAGTGTTTCACCTGTATTATGTGTATGCACCACATGCATGCCAGCTGCACACAGAACTCAGAAGAATGCTTTGGATGCCCTGGAACTGGAGTTACAGATCATTCTGAACCACTGTGTGGAATGCTGGGAGTCAACCCTGGATCCTCTCCAAGAGCGACAAGTACTCTTAACTGTAGAGCCTTAACAGCATTTTTAATGCCAAATATGTGAAACTAATGACAACGTTGTCTCTGTCACTTTGTGCCCTGCACACTTACCACACTGACCCGCTTGCTTTCCATAGCTAGACATCTTGATACATAACTTCAGCCCTCTGCAGAACTCCTCGTCAGATCCCAGCCTTTTGCCCCAGCGCCTGCTCTGACCCTGCACCTGTTTACTGTGGGGAGAGGGACAGTAATGTCCTGCTGTAAATGGAGGAACTTGAGGGGAGAGCTGACCTCCTGACTCTGTAGTCCCTTCATTCAGTACTTGGTCCTGGTCACCATCTGCTTCCTGTGTCACTAGTCCTACAGGACATCTGGCCTTTAGGACGTTGGTGCTGCACCCATTCGTCACAGTTCACTGTCTTCTTGGGACTCTAACCACTCAACTTCAATGTGCTCATCATGAGCTGGTCCAAATTATAATGAAGCTTGGTGCTGAACAGGCGCCCATTTTGCCTGGCAGCTCCTTCTTCACTCAAGGATAAATTGGCTCCTTGAGGGAGGTTTGTTTGCTTTGAGTTGATGACCTTTGATGGGCCCTGTCGGAAGCAAAACTCAGTTATGGCTTTGTGGTTTACATTGCTATAGAGTTTTTGGCCCTGTGTCTCCTAGCAGCTAGCTAATATGTACCTCCTCCCCCACCCCCAGTGCCTTCTGATCTTCCTTCTCCCTCCTACTTGTCTTATCTCTAAGAAACATTTTTTCTAATTTTAATCTATTTAAATAATAACGTTTAACTTTGCATCTCACAGGCAATGGGGCCCCCAAATAGGCAAGAGTTGCATTAGCCTGAAGATTTCCACACAACAAAGACAATCTGCAACAGTGAAGAAGTAAAACCATCAAGTGAGGAGAAATATCTCTACATCAGTTATCTGATGAGGGAATGAATGATAGCCAAAATATACAAGAATGCAAAGTGCTCAATCATAAGAAAACAAGTAACACAGTCTAAAAGATGGTCAAAGGACCTGAATTTTCTAAAGAAGATATACAAATAAATGGGCAACAGATATGTGAAAAAATGCTCAGTGTCTGTAAGTTACCATCAGATCTAACCAATCCATTTCTGGAGATACATCCAGAACTGAAATCACTGCATCATAGAGATGGCTGTGCTCCTGTTTGTAGCTGCCAAATATCGGAACAGTTGAACTGTTTGCTCAGGGGAATGGGGAATCAAAAAGAAATAGGAGTGGCTGATTGAAGTGGGGTGTCTTTTAGAAACAATACAAATGTTCTAAAATTTATTGTGGTTATGGGCACACAAGTCAGTGGCTATAACTAAAACCTGTTGGATTGTGTACTTTCCATAGCTGAACTGTACAGCACATGAATTGCCTTAGCCTGTTTTGTGTTGTTATGATGCCTGAAATCTCCACAACTGTACAGCGGTTTCTCTGGCCGTAGTCTAGAGGCTAAGAGGTCCTGGAACTCGGTGTTGCCCAGCGTCTTGCTGCTGCATTCTTACATGGCAAAGGAATTCCTTGACAAGATGGATCAAGCTAGTGTGGGTTTCTCCTGCTCTTTTTATAAAGCCACCAATGACATTTGGGGGCGCCATCTTGAGGCCTCTCCTAATCTTAATTCCTTCCCAAAGGCTTCGTCTTCAAACACCATGTGAGTTTGCGAACTATATTTCAGTGAATGAATTAGGGGGATACATATGTTCAAACCACAGTATGGGAGAAAGTAAAAGTAGGCTTTGGTGATGAGCAATCGGAAGTTTATTAGAGAATGCCGGTTTGAGATGACTTTTGGATAACTACCCACACAGGCAATGCCACGGGTAGAGGAGACATGGGTACCCAATGCACTGCTTGGCTGGTGTGGCTGGACTGAAGTGATGGAGGAGAAAGGAATCATAGCTGAAACCAGAGTTGAATGGGAAAGTGAAGTTTGGGGGCTGAAGAAGGGGTGCTATGAACCTCCTACCCTGTGAGACAGGGAGGGTCAAGCAGAAGAATAGTATGCCTTGGGTCACTTTATAGACCCTCTAGCAAAGGACAATGGCATGTGTGTCTGGAAATGGCATAGTGAAATACATTATTTTGTATGCTCACTTAAAGATTACTAAAACCGAATCTCAATTGCAGATAGAAAAGTGAGACAGGGAGATCAGTCAGGAGGCTACTGCTGGGGTCCAGGCCAGAAACAGAAACTTAGAGAAAAGCACAGCAAATACAACTAGTGGTAAATGGTCTGGTTTGGGCTGTATTTTTAAATTTCCTGATGGAGAGGCTATGGAACATAGAAGAAAAAGAGTGATGCTACAAGAAATCGAAGGATGATATTGGGATGAGTGGAATGTGCGGGGAAATAGTGGGGTATCCAGAGTGGAATTATGGGGAAAGGCTGGGAACTCAGTTTGGGACATGTCAAATTGGAGGTCTCTATTGGCTAACCAAGTAGAGATGATACTAGGCAGTTGGAGCCATAAATCTGGTGCACGTGGTAGAGGTGTGGGCTGGAGATGGCAATCTGACAATTGTTGCATATTCATTAGTAGCCATGGGAAGTCATGCATGTCTAAGAAAGAACAGAAGCATTGACTGCAAATGACTACAAAGCTCCATTTGAAGGATGAAGAACAGAGCATTGGTGGTACTCTACCACTGGGAACTCAGCAAGAAGATGCTCCAGCCAAGGTGAATGGGTACCAAGAAGGGTGTCCAGGAGCCCAGAGTTCCCAGCATTGATTTAAGCCTTATGCTTAAATACTGCTGAGACAGCAGCTACAAGTCAATTGAAAGGAGCCATTTGAAGGAACTTGAAAAGAAGGGATGAAGGGTAAGATAAAAGGAGGTCTTCATCACCAGCAGAATGAGTGGAAGCGGGTAGTGATGAGTACAGACAATTCTTTCAAGGAATTTTGATATAAAGATTAGCAAAGAAATCAAGTGGGCCAGCCAAATGGCTTAGAGAGTGAAGGTGCTTGCTGCCAAGCCTGATGACCTGAGTGAGTTCAATCCCCAGGACTTTCATGATGGAAGGAGAGACCAAAAGCTGTGATTCTTTGCCTATCTAAAACACCTGATTGTCTAATAAAGAGCTAAATGGACAATAGTGAGGCAGGAGCAAGGATAGGTGGGACTGGTAGGCATAGAGTATAAATAGAAGGAGAAATGGAAAAAAGGGAGCAAGACAGAGCAGGAGAGAAGGAGCAAGAAAAAGAACAAGGAGAGGAGGACATCAGGAGCCAGCCACCCACCCATCTAGCCACCCAGTCAGCCAGCCATGGAGCAAGAGTAATGAAGATATACAGAAATAAGAAAAGGAAAAGTCCAGAGGCAAAAGGTAGATGGGATAATTTAAGAAAGGACAGTCAGAAACAATCCAAGATAAGGCTGGACATTTATAAGAAAGAGTAAGACTTTGTGTGTGATTTCTTTGGGAGGTAGATGATGGGCTCCCCGAAAGAGCAAAGAGTACAAACAAACAACATTTTGGCACCCAACTTGGGGCTAGAGTAAAAGAAAATCTCACTACAGGGCCTTTTCCTCTTTTCTTTGGAGGGGTTGTGTAGTACTTAGATAACCATTCTTTTGGGTATTGGGGGATTCTAGATGAACATTCAGGTCCTTAATTTTTGTTTGTTTGTTTTTTGAGACTGGATTTCTCTGCAGCTCTGGCTGTCCTAGATTTCTCTTTGTAGGCCAGGTTAGCCTTAAATCACAGAGATATGCCTGCCTCTGCCTCCCAAGTGCTGGGATTAAAGGCATGTGCTACTACTGCCTAACCCAATTCTCTAATGTTTAATGAGCTATTTTGATGTTCAATGTCATTTGTAGTTTTGGATATCATTTTTTTTCTGGAATTAATTATCAACTTATAGTCTTCAAATTTAGTGACATAACTTATTAAAATTATTCTACAATTTCAAAAATCTTTTCTTTATATTTGCATTTTCTCCATTTTATTCTCAGTTTCTGCAATTGTATATTTTCTCTTTTTGAAAAGTATGTTTATTTAATGTGCCTGAGTATTTTTCTCCCTGTTTCTATGTGCACCACATGTATGCAGTGCTGATGGAGTCCAGAGAGGATGTCAGGTCCCTTGGAACTGGAGTTACAAACTGTTGTTAGTTACCATGTGTGATGTAGGAGGGTCATCTGTCTCTGTGTTACTTTCATTGGTTAATAAAGAAACTGCCTTGGCCCCTTTGATNTGAATACAATTTGTGTGTTGTTATTTCGGGGTATAAGCTAGCCGTGCGGGAGCCAGGCGGGACGAAAAACAGGCCCATGCTCTTCCCCTCATTACTACACATGTGGGTGATAAGAACTCAACCCCAGTCCTCAGCAAATACCCTTATCTTCTAAGCCATCTCTATAGCCATTTGTCTCCTTTTTTAGGGATCATGTTCAAAGACTTTTATCTGTTTTATTAGCCTTTTCAAAGAATCTAGTTTGTCTTGATGACTTTCAATTTCAGTCTATTTCTTTCCTATATTTCTGCTAATATTACTCCCTTCATTCTAATTCTTTGTAGGCACTCAGCACAGAGGTAATAATTACTTTGAGAATTTTTTCTTTCATGCTGACTTTTGAAGCAATAGTTTATCTGGGTGTGGTGCTTGTTTTCGTTGTCAGTCTATGTAGATATTGTTCTGCTATCTTCTGGCTTCTATTACACTGTGAAGAAGTTTGCTAACATAATCATCTTTTTTTTTTTAACAGTTGATCAATCTTCCTCCTGGTAGCTTTTAAGAATCAGTTACTCTCATTCACTATGCTATACCTGGAGATGTCTTCATTTTAAAATGCACTTTTAATTTTTGAATCAATTACTTCTTTTTATTATTTTTAAAAGGTTTTTAATCAATTATCTTGTTTGTTCAAAAAATGTGTGTGTACATATGTGTGTCCGTGTGGAGGCCAGAGATGGATCTCAGGTGTCATTCCTCAGATATTGTCTACCTTGATTTTTGAGGAACCTTTTCTCACTTTACTGGGACTTGCTGATTAAGTTAAGATGGTTGGTAATTATCCCACTCTGCCTCCTTCCTAGCTTTTTTTTATTGAGATGTATGTCACATTCCGTAAACTTCAAGCATACATTATTCATATCAATGCTTTTAGGATGTTCATAGTCATATGACCATTGCCTCCCATTGTCTTTGAATATTGTTTTTCCACCATCTGTTTTTAAAGGTTTTATTAGGTTTTTAATTTTTTAAATTACATTTTAAAATTCTTTATTTTGCTTGTGTGTGCATGTGTGTGTTTGTATGAAAATCAATAGATAACTTTTAGAAATTGGCTCCTTCCTTCTACTGGGTGTGTTCTTGGGATCAAATTCAGTCATCAGGATTGGTAGCAGGTATCTTTATCGACTAAGCCATCTCACTGGCTCTCCATGGTTTATGTTCTGGCTTTGGTGTCCATTTTCAGCATATATTGCACTACTGAGGCTTGAGGGAGTCTAACATATAACACCCTTTCCCTACACTGCAAGTCAAAATAAATTGAGTTAGTTAGGCAAGGAAATTAAACAGATGGAAATAAAAAGAACAGTTTTAAAGCTAATAAATGCAGGATTTGAGGATATGGCTTGGATGTGTGGCAACCATGGGTTTCTCAAAACTAAAGCTTAGTTACAATTACCCACGCTGTCTGCCACAGACAGCACAGAACGGCCACATGCTCCCCATATGGAAGTGCCCCTGTAAAATGTATGACTGAGTTCTAAGTTGGAAAGCATAGTCTCTGTGGGCAGGCTGGCTTCCAGGGGGAGGCCAAGAACCATAGGCCTGCTTTACCCCAACTCATCAATAAGTTAAGTCATTTTGACAAGCAACCAAGAGTTTATGCTGACTGCGTCCCTCTGAGCATATCAGGGTTGGTCAGCATATTCTATGAAGCACAATTCTGACACCAAGTCCAACAAATGCAAACAACAGAAAATCATATCGTATTATTTAATGGTTACATAAAATTGCACATGATACATATGAGCGTATATGTATACATATGTATATAGTTTAAATGAAGTTATGCTATTTGGTGAGATAATAGACTATCTACCAAAAACCCCAGCAACAGGCATGAGAAACCTTCTTCCAAGTTGTTGGTCAGGGGAGCATAAATAATAATGATGTCATCTTTGGCTGACTCCAGGAGACCCAGAGAGGAAACAAGAGATACAAAATGGAAGAGAGGTAACGCCATGTGATAGAATGTAGATTAATATAAATGGGTTAATTTAAGTTGTAAGAGCTAGTTAGGAACAAGCCTAAGTTATAGGCTGAGGTTTCATAATTAATAAGAAGTCTCCAAGTCATTATTTGAGAGCTTGAGGGACAGAAAAGGACTCGTTACAGCTATCAATTAAACAGAACAGAATATTCCCAAATAAACCTTAGAGTGCCTCAGAATGTAAAAAAGGGGTTAAAAACCACAGAGTGGTGTAACAAAACAAACCCTTTTGGAAACCGATTACAAATTATAGGAAAAACTCATGTCTGTTCCCACCAATCTACTTATGGTGTTAAATGTTAAAGAGCTGAGGTAAAAAGAACACAAAAATCACAGGAACAAAGAAGGAAGCAGGAATGAACACTTAGCTTCTTGGAAATCTAATATGTTATCTGCTTCAAAGCAATCGAAAGAATCACACAGAGAGAATGAATGGATTTAATTCTACTAAAAAAAAGTCTGCAGTTCTGTAGAAAGGAAATTGGTGGAAATGAAAAGACTTGGTGATATACATTTGCAACACAAGCCTGCTGGCTCAACCCTGACCAGAGACAGAGTTAATATGCGTAACCCTACAGAGGGCTCCCTCGGAGTGGAAAAATAGCTTGTGGTTATCTGTGTACAGTAGGACTCAATTTGGCCATTATAATGAACAAACTGCATCTTGTAGGTTGTCAAAATATATAGAACTGAGCCTAAAAAGAGCCAAGGATGCTAAGTTTAGAAAATGATCAGTCATCTTGGCTGGTAGAATGTTTGCCTACTCTGAATACCCACACGTGGTGGCACATGCCTATAATCCTAGCATTCTGGATTTGGGAAAAGGAAGTCTGGAAGTTCAAGGCTGGGCCTGGACTGATGGCTCAGTGGGTAAGAGCTCTGGCTGCTATTCCAGAGGATCTGGTTTCAGCTTTCAGCACCCACAGGGTGGCTGGCTCCCACCCACAACTCCATTTCCAGGGGGTCTAATGCCTTCTTGGGTGCTTCATGAGTGTGGCGCACATGCACACTCAGACACAAAAATTAAATTAGTAATCTTCAAAAAATAAGTTCAAGGTTGGCTACCTCAGACACACAAGCCAGCCTCATAAAATATGTATGTGAAAACCACACAGACAACCCACAGCAGGGAAATATACAGGTAAAATATATAATCTCTTTAGCAATCAAAGAAATTAAAATTAAGTGGAATACCAGCCATTTCCATGAGTTAATAAAGAAGCGCATTTCTCACACGGTCTATCAATCAGTATGGCGCCTTAAAAACACCAAATGGCACGTGGAATCTTGAAATTTTGGAGAGCAGGGGCATCGAGCGGGGCGCAGGCGGGGGCGGAGTCTTTCCTTCCCTTCTCTTCTGTCTTTAAGTCCCTACTCATTACAGGTCTCAAATCTCAAGAGCAAACTTCTCTTGGAAAGAGCCGCAGACTTCAGAACAAAGGAGATTCGTGAAAGCAGCTGAGAATGGAGTCTGATCCTTAATGTTTCCCAAATAACCCGCTCCTAATCCGTAAATACCCCTCAAATAAAACTTCTAATTCTCAAATAGCCTCCAAATCCTTAAACTTTCCTCAAAACATTCAAGACAATTCACAGTCCTACAAATCAAATCCAGACTTTTGCCGAGCCCCACCTCCAGTTCACTCATTAGCCTGTAGGGCGTGTGCGTAGGTGTACACCGGGGACGCGCGCGCGCGCGCGCGCGCACACACACACACACACACACACGCACGCGAGTTTACTTGTGCATTTTGTTTGTAAGGGCTTGTCAGTCAAGACAGAATTCCTCTTTTGTGAACAAGCATGCCTCCTCTACACCAGGGACATCCCCTAAGCCCCCAACGACTGTCATCAACAGTTGGCTTTTCCCATTTGTTTTCAAAGAGAATGGTGGGGGGCATCCGCAGGAAAGGAGATGCTGGAGCGGCGGGAGGCATTCTTAGTTTTGTTTTTGTGTTTTCACAAGGGAGCCCTAAACATATTGAATTTCTGGCTTACCTCAGTTCCTACAGCTGCTTCTTCGGGACCCCAGTCTTCGGTGCGGTTCTTTATCTCCTACCCTTCCAAGGTCTAAAAAGAGAAACAGCAAAGAGAAAGTTGCATGACCTTTCAAAGTCTAAATATTTGAGTTCCCGAGCCAACAAGAGGGGTTTGTGGGGCAGTTCTCGCCAGTTCAAGCAGAATAACACTTTCTTTCAAAGGAAACTAAAGGGGAGGCAGGCAGATTGCAGGTTCAAAGCTGTTCAAAAGAGCACAGCCAAGATCTACGCACCGACATAGAGGGAAGACGGAGGATTCCAGAGGGTAACAAGGAGCTAAGGCAGGCTGAAGACGTGTGGCCAGTTCAAAGCAGGTGCTTGGGATGAGGAGTGGGAAGGAGTTCGTGACACACTTGAGCTAAGTCTTAGCTGCTAAGGTGAGGAAGGCAGGAAGGAGCTGGTCAGAACTACTCTCCCCCATGCTGTTCATAGCGCTTACTCATGGTGGAGGTGACTCATTCATGTCACCTTCCCCAAAGCCAGAAACCTATACGAAGATATAGAACTCCCATTTTACAGTCTAAGAGACTAAGGTGTGGGGAGATCGATCAAGACCACATAGCTGGGAAGCTACAGAGAGAGGCTGTGTTCAGGCCTCCGAGTTTGGTAGTGACGCACAGCTTTAATTCCAGCCCTCGGGAGACAGAGGCAGGTGGATCTCTGTGAGTTCGAGGCTAGCCCGCTCTACAGAGCGAGTTCCAGGACAGGCACCAAAGCTACAGAGAAACTCTGTCTCGGAAAAACAAAAACAAAACAAAACAAAAAAACCAACCAAACAAAAAGAAGCCTCACTCCAAATGCTTGATAAGAAATGAGATGGGGCTGGGCAGTGGTGGTGGTGTAAGCCTTTAATACCAGACCAGATGGATCTCTGGTCTACAAGAGCTAGTTCCAGGACAGCTGGGTCTGTAAGATAGAGAAACCCTGTCTCAAGAAACAAAAACAAAAACAAAACAAACAAACAAACAAAACAAAAACAAAAAAAAGAAAGAAATCAGATGGGAAGAGGTGGAAAGAGAATTAGGTTGGAAGCAGAGTGAATTGCTTATAGGTGTCTTGCAGTTTGAGCTGGGATTCCACACTCCAGACCTTCAAAGTCCATGCCCTAGGTGGCTTCCAGCTGCAGGGTGCACAGTCAAGGAAAGTATCCGCTCTGCCCCACAGGGCTCAAGTTTCTGCTGAGCTAAACTCAGGACAGGATGGAGCTGGATCCTACTGTACTGGCCCTAGGGGAGTCCACTGTTGCATATTCAGAATGTTTTAACATCAATCTTTTATCTTAGAATAATTTTAGATTCATAGAAAAACTAGAACGATACTAAATCAATTTCCATGTGTTCCACAGTTCCCCGTTAATAACATTTCACACTAATGTGGTATATGCTACATTTAATAAACCCATACATTATTCTTTAAAAAACCTTTTTAGGTTAGACTACAAAGTAATGAGTCATCACGGCACCTGCCTATGTGTCTGAGTGTATCATAAACTTTAAACATTGTTCCCTTTCAGTCTCCTCTCCCACAGTAGTGAGGTCTCTGGGTCTCCCTCCCATGTAGTTTTTTTTTTTTCGGTTGCTGTTTTGTTTTGAGACAGGGTCTCTCTATGTAGCTCTGATGGTTCTGGAATTCCCTATGTAGATCAGGCTGACCATCTCTGTGCCTCCCAAGTACTGGGATTAAAGGTGTGTGCCACTACTACCTGGCCCTTCAATTTTTACCTAGTGCTCTTTTCTATTCCAGAATTGCACCCAGAGTACCTCATTGTATGTAGTTAATATTTTTCCTTAGACTGCCGCAGTTTTTCAGACTTTACTTGTTTGGGAAGGGCCTTGACCTTTTATTTTATTTACGTCTGTGGGTGTTTTTTGCTTGTCTGCATGGTGCATTGCCTATGGAGGCCAGAAGAGGGTGTCCAATCACTTGGAACTGGAGTTACAGATGACTGTGAGCCACAATGTAGGTACTGGGAATGGAACTCAGGTCCTTGGAAGAGCAGCCAGCACACTGAACCACAAAGCCATCTCTCCAGTGCCCAATCCTGATAATTTTGAGTATTGATCAATGTTTAATACAAAGGCCCTTAAGTGTGACTTTTTTTTTACAAGCCAGCTGAGAAATATGTTTTGGGGAAGAAGATCCCATCAGTGAATTGGCAGTGTCAACAAAGCTCATCTTTCTCACACTGTACTCTTGGAAGAAAGCCATTAGATACAGGCCCTGTTATAGAAGATAATCAGGTGACTTAAACCCCACAGGGTGGGAGGGTTTGCACCACAGTAGGGAGCAGACTTTATGGACCATGGCTTTGGAGGAGAACTAGTTCCACAGCCCACCACTTGTATGACTCGGAAGCCCTCCTAAGAGATGACTGGCTAGACAGGCAGAAGAAGGGTAATAAAGTCAAGCAAGGGTCACAGAGCAAAAGCGAAGGTGCTGAACAATTGCAAGGCTTGATACAGACATGCAGCCCCTAGAGACCCAAGTGAGACCATTCCCCAGGGATTTTACTGGGCAGGAACCTTGATTGATCTATTCCTTCCCCCTTTCCACCTATTGAATGATAGCTCCCATCTATTGAGTGATAGCTCCCATCTATTGAGTAGCAGCCACCATCTATTCAGTGGCAGTGACCATCTACTGAGTGACCATAGTGGTATATTATTTGTGTCTTAATAAATAAAGTTTGCCTGAAGATCATAGGGCAAAACAACCATGCCAGTCTGCCATATAGGCCAGGCAGTGGTGGCACACACTTTTAATCCCAGGACTCAGGAGACGGAGGCAGATGGATCTCTGTGAGTTCAAGGCCACCCTGGGCTACACAAGATTGAATCTGTTTAAAAGAGAAACAGCTCACACAAAGGTAATCCCAGCACTTGGGGTCACACACTTTTAATCTCAACACTAGAGAGGTGGAGACAGGAGCGATATGGCTGGGTGGAGAGAGAAATATAAATGGGAAGAGTCAGGAACTCAGTTGAGTGTGGAGTTTGAGGATTCATGGAGACAGGATCTCACCCCTTCGGTTTGAAGATTTGGTGGAGGTAAAAGGTCTCTCTAGTGGTTGGCTGTTTTGCTTTTCTGATCTTCAGGTTGAACCCCAATATATGTCTCTGCATTTTTATTATTCATGCTACAAATGACAGCTACCATCTATTGAGTGACAGCTACTATCTATTGAGTGACAGCTACCATCTATTGAGTGACAGCTACCATCTATTGAGTGACAGCTACCATCTATTGAGTGACAGCTACCATTTATTGAGTGACAGCTACCATCTATTGAGTGACAGCTACCATCTATTGAGTGACAGCTACCACTTCTGCATTATAGGTATTCTCATATACGCCAGTCCATCTAATCTTCACAGATCTCCATTTTACATATAAGAAAAGAGACCAAGTGGCTTATCCAAGCAAGACCAGCAAACAGCCAAACCAAGACCTACACTCTGCGGACTTTCCCGCCAGGCTATCCTCTAGCCTGGAGCATTCGTTCTTCCTTAGGTCCCTTTCGAGAGGGCAGAATGGTGGCTGTGGTGGCTGGTGAGCCGCAGGACTTGGCTAGTGGTGAGAGTGTGCTGCCATTTCCTTTTCGGAATGAGATGTGACTCATGCTCATGGACGTGCCTAAGAACTGGGACTGTAGGTTCCAGAAGTTTCTCTCTGGGCCAGGCACACTGAGCTGCAATTCTACCAGTCCTTCCAACCCAAATTTCTCTCAATAATATTTTCTTATTAATATTAAGAATTAAAATATTAAAAATAATATTTCTTAATATTTTCTTATTCTTTTAAAAAATATGAGTATACTTTAGGGAGCATTATGAATCCCTAAGTTTTGTAGATTGATTGAACTCTGTACTATTATTGTGATTTAATTTGATGCATGACTTCATTCTTTTCCAAAGTATTTTATAAGATTTATAAAAACTTAGCACTACAATTAATCAGTAGGGGTTGGGGAAATTTTATAAGATTGTACAGTCCTAATGGATACTGAACAAATGCATACAAAATGCATTTTAAAAGCCCAAGCATGAAAATCACTTAGACGTCTTATTTAAGGCAAACGAAGTGCTAATCCATCTGTTTTCATTGCAGTCATTCACGGAGTTTCAAGTTATTTTAGGCTAAGGATCCTGAAAGAAGAATCAGAAGTTTAAAATGGGACCTGTCCAAATAGCAAAGAACATTGTTTTGATTTAGTAAACTTAGGTTACTATTTTTAGCTGAGATTTCATTAGTCTTGTTAAAGTCTAGACAATATTCAGAATCCTTATTAAATTATGCTAATGCTTTTCTGACTTTCCTCCACTCAGGTCAAAAAGACTCTTCAAATAGAACCATAGAGGTGGCTAATGCAGGAGTTAGGTTCCTCTTCTTTTCTCATTCAATTCACTTCCATCTCCTGCTTCCTAGCATCCTCCAGCCCACTTTCTCCTTCATCCAGAGACGATTGACACACAGACAGACACCTGGCCAGTGGGGCATCAATTTCTATAGCTGAGCATATCCACCTCCAGAGAGTAAATTACCTCTGGACAAAGAGATTGAGCCATTTTGGGAAGGGATGGTGATGGGCTGACGTTTAGGTGGGGCCAGGGTTGGAGTCAGTCCAGGTACTGACTGGGCTCAACACAGTCTGTGAGTCCTACAAATTCCATGGAGAACCCAATGGCCTGGTTCTGTCTGTCTGTACATGGAGGCCCTGTCCCACCCATGGCATGGAGCTGCATCTTATTCATGGTGTTCCAGTTAACATGGGGCACACCCTCAAATAATAATGGAAGTAAACTCCATTGAGCATTTGGATATGCCAAACAGCTCACTAAATTAGCTTGCTAATTCTCAAAATAATCCTAGGACCAAATCATGCTGTGTGGCTCAGAGATGTTGATTACATTGCTTGGAGTTGCACAGGTAATGCTGGGGAACTCAAGTTTGAACCCAAGTGTCCTGACCCCAAAGATGAACAGAACCCCAATAGCCCCCAGTCTCCTTCTGAGGGAAGCTCTGAACTCTCACCTACGTCTATGCTCCAGGCCACAGTTCCTGAGCCACTGGGTCATGGAAGCACTGAAGCCCTCTGGGATTACAAATCCCAATGATAAAGACCACTGAGGTATTTGTTAAACGTGGAAATCAGCACGTATCTTCTTGCATAAGAGCATAGGGCTTCAGGAGCCTAGGGCTACAGCAGGAGGTTTCTGTTTTAATTGCTGCTGGCTCTTGTCTTGTTTGTTGTTGTTGTTTTCCTTAAAAAGATCATATCCACTTTACAACAAGTCGATTTTACTTAAATCAGGAGTACCCAACAAAAACACTGTTAGTCATTCATGATCTGAGTTCTGCTATATGAACTAAATTATGATACACACTAAAAGCCATGAGATGTTCATTTTGTCATAAATAAGGAAGTGACATTACTCATTAGTAGCCTTTATTAGATCTGCCCCTTTCCCCTTCTACTTAATTCTAGCAAAGATCATTTTCGTTCCAGAGATGTACTTCCTGGGATTCTCCAGATATTCCACCAGGCATCCTCTCCCTGAATGATGTCTTTGCTCTTGTTCTTGTCTGTGTGAGAGAGTCCAGTGCCCTGACCTGCCTTACGCCCAGACAGACCATGAAGATTTGGCCCAGTCTTAAGCTTGCCTCCCTTTTTCACAGGGAGGTGTAGTAAGGAGGCTGCCCAGACTCCCAAAATAATCACCCAGAAACTATATTATTTAAATCACTGCTTGGCTATTAGCTCTAGCTTCTTATTTGCTAACTCTTACGTCTTAATTTAGCCCGTCTCTATTAATCTGTGCATCACCAGCAAAATTTCAGTGCATTTGTCTCTGGCAGGGGCTCCATGGCTTCTCCCTGATTCCACCTCCGTTCTCCCAGCATTCAGATTAGTTTTTCCCGCCTAGCTAAATTCTGCCCTGTTATAGTTCCAAAGCAGTTTCTTTATTCATTAATGGTAATCACATCATACAGAGGNTCCGTTCTCCCAGCATTCAGATTAGTTTTTCCCGCCTAGCTAAATTCTGCCCTGTTATAGTTCCAAAGCAGTTTCTTTATTCATTAATGGTAATCACATCATACAGAGGGGAATCCCACATCAGGGAGGCACTGGGCACACTTCTGAATAAAAATCTTCTGGTCTTTCTTAACATCACCCATTTTTAAATCACTGCTGTTGGTTAACACCACAATTGCTACAACCCGAAGATGGACACCGAGCAGCTCCCTGATCTTAAGCAAGGCTTGGGAATGACTTATACGCAGCAGGCTGCAAAGTAGGTCTTAGCTGGAAACACTGTTAATACCAGCTCTTGGGAGGAAGAGGCAGGCAGAACTCTGTGAGTTCAAGGCCAGCTTGGTCTGTATAGTGAGTTCCGGGCTAGGCAGGGCTGTGTAGATAGATCCTGTATCAAAACAAACAAAACAAAAACTTTAAAGTAGGTCTTAATTTTTAAAAATTCAATACATAATCATTTTATTAAATCTATTACATCTATACATTTCTAAAATGAATATAATCTATGAATATTCAAAGTGATGGACTTCATAATGATATTTTTGTCCAGGTATGTCATGTACTTTGACTATTGCCAGTTTCCTCTCCCTTTTCCACTTTCTGCTTCTTCCCTTCCTCTTCATGTCATACATGTGCTTACATGCACTGCACACACATATACACACATATTGCCTAGATTCCACCTATGTGAGAGGACATAGGTTTGTCTTTCTGAATCCGGCTTCTTTGCCTAATATGCTGACCCTCCTCAGTCCAATTCACTATCCTGAAAACGACACCATTTTGTTCTTTGTGACTAAAGAAAACTCAATTGTGTAAGCACCACAGAACTGAAGTGGCTGACAGCATCTCACCAACCCTCACAGTGCCTGCGACAGAACTCCGATGTCATGACAGTATTCATTGGCTTTGAGCATTCTATAAACTGGAGGCAAAATCTGACTGAGCAGACTGGAGACCCCTGAAGATGTGCAGAAGGGACGGGATGGAGTGAGGTCCTGGGCAAGGTCTTCTCAGCCTCCTCCTGATTCTTCTCCATGTGAATGCATTTGTGCTCACATGTATGTGTATACACATACATGCAGAAGGGTAGCAAAACAGATCGTCGTTCAGTCCAGAGAGCTCGGATTACAGGTGTCTGAAAGAAAGCATTGTCTTGCCTGTCCCTGCCTTCCAAAGGGCCGATCCTGGGCTTTCTTTTCATAATGTCACGTCTTGCCATTGGCTCCCTGGACTCTGGCTGGCTCATTTTAGAGCGGTTTCAGAATCCTTGGTCAACTTCCCATGCTTTCGAGCTGTGTGCTGATGGACCTTTCCCGAGAGCTGTAGCATGAAATCCCCATGCTCATGTTCAGCTTCACTCCCACATGCAAGAAAAACATTTCTTCGTTGCTGCTTTCTCCCCCCCCCCAAGAGAAGCCCCTGCATCTACTTATGGACAATGTTCTAGAACTACCCTGCCAGAATGATTTTCCTAATGGGAAATCTAATGGGGCCTCCCACTGACAGAGAAGACCACCCCATCTGCAGCTAGGGACGAGAGACACTCCCAGCCCAGATGTAAAGAAATGTAGCAGATCATGGCTGGGTGTCTATGCATTGCTTATTTAATATTTGCACGTCTTCTTTTCTGAAGATATTTCTATTGAGCTCACTGGTGGAGTCAACCATCTGGAAAACATCAAGCCTCACCCCACTGAGGTAAACCCCTATTGCGTATTTTCCCTTTAATGTGAGCCCAGTGGGCACGCAGTGTGAATCTCTATGTTTAGTGCAGTTCCGTGCCAAGGCAGCTCTCAAACATGTGACACTCTCTAAATAAATCAGTGTTTTACAGACCCATTGACCACCCCTCCTAATTGATGCTAACAGATAATTTAAATGGGGCTCTAAAGAACCTCACAGCTACTTGATGTGAGGTCCTCTTTACATCCTAAGCAGTGGATTCCAGCGTTGGAGAGCTGTGAAACAATCAATGTGAAACATCACTTGTCAGCCTGGGGTGCAGCTCAGTGGGGTGTATGGAGAGTAGAGAACAAGGACCTAGGTTTGCTCCAGCATCCTGCCCAAAGAGAACTCCCAAAATCTACTCTTTAGTTTTCATTAATGCTGTTTTTTTTTCTTTTTTAAATCTGACCCACTCTTGCCCAAGATATAGGAATAAATGTTGGTCTAAATCCACAAGCCAAAACTCCAGCTCATTCTCAAGGTCACAGGGCAGGCAGTGTGCCAACTGAACTAATACAAATTGAAAAACCATCTACATTATTCAAGATGGATGGAATAAGACAAAAATTTATATTTAAATGAGGAAAATATTCATGCTTCTATAGTAGGAGACTGCTCATTCGATTCTCGGCTGCTCAGACCTGAATAATCACATAGAAACTGTATTAATTACAACACTGCTTGGCCAATAGCTTAGGCATATTTCTAGCTACTCTTACAACTTAAATTAATCCATTTCTATTATTCTGTGTATCAACATGGGGTTGTGGCTTACCGGTAAGGTTCTGGCTGGCATCTTTCTCCTTCAGCAGCCACATGGTGTCTCCTTGACTCTGCCTACTTTCTTTCTTTATCTCTGTTCAGATTTCTCACCTGGCTTTACTAAGCCATTGGCCGAAACAGCTTATTTAATAAGCAATGGTAATAAAATGTATTCATAGCATACACAGGGGAATCCCACATCATGTTTCCTTACCATCCTATGTTCTGAAGTGTTAATAAAGTTAATTTCGGTTCTCTGAATGTGTAGGATGTGGTCTAGTTAGCCAATGGTAAAGAGACTGCCTGCAGAAATACCAAAAGCAACCAAATTTTATTAAATTCTGCCAGTTACTGTGGTTAGTTTACTGATAGTCGGGTGATGTCCCTGGAGATCACTGGACCATCTCATTTCTTCCTGAGAATACACCGCTTAGCACACCGAGCCATCCCTGGGGAGAAGGGACACTGGGTACTGGGTTATACCTGCGTCGTACAATACATGCTTAGGCTACTGCATCAAAAAACTACCCAACAATTTAGTGATAAACTAATTTTTCCCCTATGCTCAGTTGGTATTGCAAAGAACTGTTGAATAATGAGTGAAATTAAGTTGCGAGGGAGAGCCAGGTGGTGGTTCACATCTTCAACCCCAGAACTGCCCCAGAGGCAGGCAGATATCTGAGTCTGAGGCCAGCCTGGTCTACACAGTGAGTTCCAGGACAGTCAGGGCTGCTCAAAGAAGAAAGAATCATTCTACTTTTTAGAAAAAGATTTCTTTATGGGTGTCTTACCAGCACATTTGTTGTGCTTGGTGCTCATGGAGGCCAGAAGAGGACAACAGACACCCTGGAACTATAGTCACAGATGGTTGGAATGCACAATATGGGTGCTGGGAACCAAACCTCGGTGCTGTGGAAGAGCAGCCAGTGCTCTTAGCTGCAGCGCCATCTCATCTCTCCAGCCCCCTAACTCTACTTTGAATTTAAATCATCAACAGAAGAAATCATGATGCTGTTGTGAAGTGGTTTGTTCTCACAAGGACGGCCACTCTCCCTGAAGCATTTCCTCCTTCTCCAGGGCCTTCCTATTCCAGAACAAAGCCTTCTGTGAGGGCAGCAGACAGGTTTGCCTAGGTAGGAAAGGGATCAGCCATCAAAGCTCTTATATAATGCCTTACATGCCCATTCTCATTGTCCATTACCTCCTGTTCTCTGGTGTCATCGTCTTTCTGGGTCCCCACCTATGTTGCTATGTGGTCGTCATTTTTGTCATCTGCAACAGTGTCATTCTTTGTCAGAACATGTGGCAGGTCACCTGGTATGGAGGGGAACAGTAATTTATTGTCAGCATGAGACTGCATAGAATCATTCTGTTAACACAAGGACTGAGAAAATGTTAGAATCTGTGTGGGTTATTGTGCTGTGTTTGCCGTATAAATCTGGGATGGACTTCTGCTGGTTTTATTGCTGTTCCCTAAGATGATTATATAAAAACAAATGAGCAGATGTTATCTGATCACCAGTTTTGGACATTTCCAAATACTGAAGCAAAGAGATGTATCAGAAAGAGAAACGATCCAAGAGAGAAAATAAATTTCTCCTTTTCTTCAGCGGGAAGAACTTTGGTTGGGAAATAGCCGGTGACGTGAGATTTTCCCTAGACGGTTCTTTGGAGGAGACATCCATTCTCTTCACGAGTACAGATGCTCAGCAAATACTGGAGTCTGTATGTGGTGGGAAGAGGTTGAGTGTGTAAACTAAGAGAGGCTGAGCCATGCTTCTTCCTGCTCTCACAGACCTGGATGCCCGGTGGGGTGACTGACAAACTGAGTTATGACCTCACCATGTAAGAAGCAGCCAGAGAGCACTGGTGTGAGTCAGCGCGGAAACTGAAGGGTGCAGCCGTGGAGAATGAGGCTTTCCACCCTGAGCCTCTCAGCCCCTCAGGCTGGCTGGTTAGTTCCAGGATTTTAAGGAGTCCTTAGGACTTCCTAGACATGCAATCATGCTGTCTATGATGACCATCTTATTCTTTTCTGATCTGTATATCTTTTATTGATTTTTCTTGTCTTACTTGGTTAGCTAGCACTTCTAGTATGGAACTTGCTCTGTGGACCAGGCTGGCCTCAGCCTCAGAGATTCAGCTGCCTCTGCCTCCCAAACTCTGGGATTAAAAGCATGAGCCACCACTGCCTGGCTAGATTTCCATTTTTAACTGCTATGATGCCAGCTATAGACTTTCAGTAAATGTTCTTTAATGATTTAAGGAAGTTGCCCTCTATTGAGAAGTTTTTATTTTGAATGGGTTTTGAATTTTGTCAAGTGCTTTTTATACTGTTACTGAAGTGACCATGTGGGTTTTTTCTTCTTTAGCCTGCTGGTGTGGTTAGATGATGTAATGATCTTGGTTGCTGACTGGATTAGGTTGAGAGACATCCAGATTAGCAAAGGACAGTGCTGGGTGTGTCCCTGAGGACATTTCCAGAGATCAGGACTACTCTAACTTAATAGATGGCTTACCACGGGGTCAAACCGTGATCAGCCTACTGGGAGATGTTGGAATGATAGGCGTGGGGACAAGTTAAAGAAAGCAGATTGCAGGGAGTGTGCCTTTGATGGGTGTATCTAGGCTCTGACCCCCACTGTAACTTCTCTCTGCTCCCTGCCCATCATGAAGAAGGCTGGTCCACTTAGTTCCATGCTTGCTACCATGATGTTGAACCTTATCATGGGCCTAGGAGCAATGGAATAACGTAACCATGGTAACCCAAAAAACAAAAACCAAAAAACACCTCTGAAACCATGGGTCAAGATAAAACGTTCCTCCTTTTAAAAAGATCAAGCCCAGTTCCTTGTTTATGCTGAGAAGCAATCTGAAGGTGAGTTACAGCCACAGAACTGGTTTGTTAATACACACACACACACACGTGTGTGCATAAATGCATACATACAAATACACACATACACACACATATGGCTTTAGTATTTGTTTTTTGAGATGCACAGATAATACTGGCTTCCTAGGCTCTTATAAAGCACAAGAACAGTCAATTCTCTAAATATTTCTGGCATTTTTTGAGTCTATTCTTATTTTCACATACTTGGTTATATGAAATAAAATAAGGTTATTTCACCCCCTTATTTGGATCATTGCAACAGCCTCCAAACTATTGAAGCAGCAATAACTGACTGAGAACCATAAGGAAATCTGAAGGTTTTTTTTTTTT
>LOEQ01000205.1:419460-433723 GCA_001685075.1 Bramus lutescens | reverse complement strand
AGATGGAATCTCAGAGTTGTTTTGATTTGCATTTCTCTGATGACTAAGGATGTTGAGCATTTCCCTAAGTGTCTTTCAGCCATTTTAGATTCTTCTGCTGAGAAGAATATTTTTATTGGATTATGTGTTCATTTGATGTCCAATTTCTTGAGTCCTTTGTATATTTTGGAGATCAGACCTCTGTCTGATGTAGGGTTAGAGGAGATGGACCTTCTATTCCTTCTTCAGGATTCTGGTTGGTTTATGATTTATGATAAAGTTGCTTCTACTGTGAGCATGCGGCAGAATGATTCTCCATCAATTCTGAGACCGGGTCCTGGAAGATGATGCAAAGTGTTCTGGTTCTCTTGGGATTCTTGCTCTGGAGGGAGTAAACTTTCACACACTTCCATCTCTTATGGGATAGCCTTGCCAGTCCAACTATAGGCACTGTAGATAATCACTTGGTGATCACTCTGGGCAAGAAGCCACTTTCTAGCCCACAGAATGCCAGACACATGAGCAAAGTCACGCTGCACCCTCCCCTCCAGCCTACTCATCAGCCAGGTATTGCTGAAGTGATCTCAGTTTGTGCCATCAGGAAGATAAGCTCACCAGTTAGGAACTACGGGATCAAGGACATGTAGTAAAGCCATTGTTTTAACCCATTTAGTTTTAATAGTGTATTAGTTACCTATTACTGTAGAAAACCACTCTGAACACTGACTCATTTATTACCTCACAGTTTCTGTGAATGAGGAGTCTGGGAGTAGTTCGAGCTTAGCTTAGTCCTGACCTCATGGGGTCAGATATTGGGCAGGTTCCGCTTTTGTCTGGAGGAACTTTGGGTCTAGGTGGAAAACACAAGAATCAAGTTTCTGCACACTTAGAGAACTCTGGAAGAGAGAGCGACAAGCAGGCTGCCGTGGAAAACCCATCTCAAGGGCTGGGAGGAAGCCTAGAGCAAATGATTCATCAGTTTGGGGCTCTGGTTGGAGGGTCTGGGGCAGAGAGTGTGGCGGATACAAAGGCCGAGAGACGAGAAGGCTGAAACTCTAGTGGAGCTAAAGGCGTCCGCTATGGCGGGACAGTAGGATTCCAGAGAGGAGAGGGTACTGAGATGGGATGGTGGAGAGGCAAGCAAGGACACATCACACCAGGCCCTGTAAGTCATGAGAGCGAGCTTGCTGTGATGGCAGAACACTGGCTGCTGGAGAGGATGGCGGGAGGGTCAGGGTGAGGCTGGGTTCCAGGATGAACTTCACAAACCCCAGTTCCCATCTCTGTTTGCCAAGATCCAGTCTCTGGTCCAAGGAGCGTGTCTTGCTCAGGCGCTGTTCCTTGAAAGGTTGCAGTGCCTGGAAAACCATGACATCATTTCTCTGGCTCCACCTGGGAGCTTGCCTAATGTCTTGAGGTTTCTGCAGCTCAGGTGAGATGCCCACTCCCACACGGGGGGCGTAGGCTGTGAAACCGCTGTCATCACAACATCAGCACACACATGAGAAGAATTAGGATGTATTAATAGCTCTACCTCATATCTGGGGAATGAGGCAGGCGCAATTATAACTCATCTTTGAAGTAGCGAATTGGTTTGCAGACGGGCATAAAAAGGCATTTTTAGAAACGTCTGCCCGTATTAACAAACCCGATGTAGTGCAGTCTATTTGGAAATAAGAGGGCAAGGGAGGTTGTGGATTGCTCCTTCCACTTCGTGTGGGTTTGAGTACGTATTTTACCTCTCACCCAACGTCCTAGCTGAGACCACAGCCAAAGATCCAGAGTATATGTGATGCCCAGAAAGGCAACTCTCTGTAGACTTCATTCAGCCTTGGAGCCTCCAGCAGGGCCACTACATGAAGAGGAGCCACCCAGGCACATCCAAGAGCTGCCTGTGGGGAAGAGCAACTGCTTATGGGTCCTGAGGTCAGAGGTCCTTCTTTTGCTCAGCTCCTCTATCAGTGGGGATGGCCTTTATTGTGGAGCAGCCATGTTGAGGAGATGCCCCCATACTGGCGTGGTCCGCAGTGCAAAGAACAGCTCATCCTCTCGCGTACAGTAGTTCGCTAAGGGTTTGCCGACTGAACTTCTCCGAAGTTGCTGCCCTCCTTGCCCCGACTCACCAAACTCCCATTTTATACAGTTCCAAGTCGCAGAAGTTGAGATGTAAGCCAGAGTCTGGGTCACCACCTGGCGTTAAAACAGTAACGGTAGCTACAGACAGAGACGGTATAAGCTACAGAAAAAACCGTCCGGGAAAGCTATGCTCACTCCATCCTTGCCCCATGCTAGGATTCTGTTGGCCTTGCCAAACCTGAGAGGCGTGGCTTATTTTATTGCACGTGTTAGAGAACAGCCAAAACGGCGGCTTGCTGCAAGCTAGAGTTACTCTGGCTAGGATATGGAGAACACGCTTTAATAGGTAGGCTTCGTCTTTATTGCCTCCTCTTTAGGACGGTTCCCAGCCTCTGACTTGACTGAGCAGAGCCGGGAGTCTCCCATTTACTCTTCATCTCTCAAGTCTCTACCCGCCTATGCCAAGCCCCTTCCCTTGGCTGTGGTTTCGCGGGACAGTAGATAGGGACAGGGGGAATCTCGTTCTCCATTCATGCGCATCACTATTACCATTTACCCGCGCTTCACGGAATTTCTTCACTTCGACATTCAGAGCACTGGGCAGAAATCACATGGCCTCAACACCCACCGCAGGCCTTCCAGACCCACTTGATTTTCTTGAATCCGGTTCTTTCTCTACGATGTGCCAGAGATTCCTTCAGCCTGTAGCAAAGGGTCCCCATGCTGGTCAGCTCTCAGGCATCAGGCCGACTCAGAGTGGTGGAAAGTCACCCTGACTGGTTTTCCCTAGAGGTGTATCCTCAAATTGGAATTCTTGCGCAAATAGGCTTTTAGTTGGGAGAATGGGGAAATGAGAAAGATAGAGACGTGAGAGTCTGTGGTTGAACAAGTTATCTAAAGATGGGATAACGGGGTTGGTTTCTCTGGGGCTCTGGAACACAGCTCAGTGTCATTGGTTTGGGGGCTGCTTCTCAGGGCTCTGACCGAGCGACACTTGGAGCTTTTAGGGGTCAGCTATGTTCTTGTGCCCTGTGAGCCAGGGAGATCTGAACCCGGTACTATCACAAGTAGTTGCTAGAAGAAGCCCTTTGGCTTGTATGGTGAATGCTGAGAAAAATCTGCAGGGCACGGGGGAGCCCACCACATCTCCCAGAATGCACTTCACCTCCTCTCTGCAGCTCTCCTTGTCTAAAACAAACAAAAACTAAAGAGACATTTATGTGTAAGATTAGCTCACTTTAGGTAGCATATTAAATAATGGGTTTCTTTATGCTATTTCGTATATATACACACACACACAATGTATACACATATACACTGCACCTTTCTCGTATCTGCACCCCTCAATGGTCTCCTTGTCCCTATTCTCAGTTCTCACTGGTTCCCTTTCTCCCTTCATATAAGAACTATTTTTGTTTGTTGCAGCGCACGCCTGTCTGTGCTCTATGCGCTATCATACAGTTTCCGAGCTTCGGGCAAGGCGCTGGAGGTTGAAACACAAAGACACACACCTCTAGTCACTGGTAAGAAGACCCCTATTCAATAACATCCTGGAGGCTTCTATGCCCAACAGTCAAGTGGGCCAACAGGTGAAAACCTTAGCCTCTGATCCTCAAGGCCAAGGCAACACGTGCTCGTGGAGCAGAGCTGGTAAACAACTCTGACACAGCTTTCAGTAACTCAAATCAGAAGGAAAGTAAAGATCTTTGGCAGGGAAGAGCAGCTGGAGGCCAGGACTCCAAATGGTCCCAACACTTTGTTTCTTCGATTTTTGGAACAAGGTCTCAAGTAACATAGGCTATTCTCGCACTTATTATGGAGCTGGGAGTGACGCTGACCTCTTAATCATCCTGCTTCTACCTCTCAGGTGCTGACATTATAGAAGAACAAGAATGTCACCTTGCCCAGCACTGCCTTCCGGTCCCACCATGAACCCAAATCTAGGCGGAAATGGGTTGGTAAAGACTCCTCATTCCTGAATGACTCCAAATGTGCCTGGTGCCCAGTTGCTGAGCAGACCCCTGCATCCTGAGTAGCCGTGGGCGACCCAGCCGGCGGCGCATTACATCTCGAAATGAACCCCTAGTCTTCCTAGCAGCAGCCACGGAGTTGTGGAAGAGATCAGAGAGCGGCCGGCCCGGTGCCTGAAAGAGGCGCTGGACAGTTTGAGAGCGGCCAGGGCACGAGAAAAGGCTGTAAGGAGCCAGAGAAGGGAGCATGAAACATTCCTTAAGTGCTGTCAAGTCTTCCAGGCCTACAGGGTGGGGAGGAGGAGCGCAAACATCCTGGGGACTGAGCCCTTAAAGAGACTAGCATTAGAGGGCGCTACTCGCCGCCGCTGCTCCCCACAGCCAGCTGCTGCCACTCACTGGGTCAAACCCCCAGGTAAATGAAAACACTTGGAGAAAAGCATTGGAAGTCTTGTCTGCAGGTGATTTCTATCACCCAGAACGAAACAGAGCAAACCTTCCCAGCGAGCCTTCCCTCCCGCCCCACCCAGCGTCGCCCGAGCTACTTACTTTAAGCGGGCAAGGAAGACAGACCACACAAGGTTAAGTTTTTTTGGGTCTAACGTACACAACGAAAGAAGAGACAGTCGAGGACAGACAGCTGCCTGAATGAGTTCGAGCGGCCTTTTTAATACCATTGTTTTTCTAGCCCAAGAACAATCACCAAGTCGTGCTTGAGCCAGAGACAATGAAATCTCTAACAGCAAGCAGGCTCAGCTTGGCGTCATTAGAGATGGCTTTCAGCTGTCTCTGGATAACCACGGACAGGGTGGGGTGCGTGAGGATGGCGTCATGGAGATGAAACCTTGTTCTGTGAGCATCAGGGCTTTCCTAGCATGCCCAAAGCAAGAGCAAAAAACATGAAGGAAGCAAGAAGGGGTTGGGGGTGGGGACACCGTCCGGGCTGGGAGGCAGGAGTCCAGAGACAATGTGGGTAACAAACTTCTGACGTGTGTGGCAGTTTTGTATGGGGCCACTAGACTGGTTGGGGGGGGNGGGGGGGGCAGGACCCACTTTGGTGAGTGAATTATAGAAGAAACTGTTCTTTTGTTTTGTTCTGCTTTTTTCAGGTGGGGATCTCTCTTTCTAGCCTTGGCTGTCCTAGAACATCCTATGTAGACCAGGGTCTTACTCACAGAGATCCATCTGCCTCTGTCTCCAGAGTGCAGTTACTAAAGGTGTGCACCATCACACCCCATTAACTTATGTTATTAGCTGTGTGTTAATGAGATCATACATGAATGACCCCTTGACCATCACACGGGCTTCTCTGAAGTTAGCAATGATTGTGCTTCCTTTAAACCTGTACACCTCCTTTCAAATATTTCATCTTTTCAAATCATATTTTTGTGTGTGTGTGTGTTGGCTGTGCATGTGGAGGTCAATTTGGTCATTGGTTCTCCTGGGGATCAAATTCAGGCCACTAGGCTTGGAGGTAAGTATTGTTACCCACCTGACCATCTTAACAGTCCATGAATATTCTACATTTTTCTTGTAGTGTTAGATTTCATAGTTTTTACATGTGTCAAGACACATGATTATTGCGTGTGTGAAGGAAGCTGTGATGTTTGTACACTGTATGAAGATGTGTTGCTGTGATTGGTCTAATAAAGAGCTGAATGGCCAATAGTGAGTCAGGAGAGGATAGGCGGGATTTCCGGCAGAGGGAAAGGCAGTCAGACGGATGAATCTAGGCATTCGTGAGACGCCAAGGGGATACGGAACAAGTCAGACATACGGGACAGAGAGGACGTAGATTAATTACAGGTTAATTAAGTTATAAGAGCTAGTTAGAAAACGTCTAAGCTAAGGCCAAGCTTTCATAATTAATAATGTCTCCATGTTGCTCTTTGGGGCCTGGCAACCCAAAGAGAGTCGGACAAGAAAGCTTGCTACAGGAAACTTGATCATATATCTTTCAAAGGAAATGGTTGTGTGCAGCACAGTAGATGGGCACCTATATCTTTCTCCCTGGCATAGCAGGTCCACCTTTCTTCAGAAACCCTGTCCCCCTGTCTGCATTGGAGCGGAAATGCACCATCACTTTCATTATCTTTTTTTTTCTTCTCCAGATGGCTGGTTGACAGGCTTCTATAAACGTGGGGCACGATCTCTGAAGGCTTAAATCCATGCTTCTCAACTAGGGTGGCTTTTTTCCCCTTGTGCCCACTTGGCAATATCTGCAGACATCGAACATCGGCAGTGGTAGGTGCGGTGTAGAAACCAGAGATACACTTACATAGCACACAATGTGTGTGTGTGTGTGTGTGTGTGTGTGTGTTTTGGGGGGAGGCAGTTTCCCCCGCATCTCTCGACCTCAAGAGTGCTGAGTGTAAGACCCTGGTTTAGAACAGACCAGTTATGCAAATGCCTCAATGTCTATGAGCTAGCAGGAGCAGAAAATGAAGGAAAAAGAAAACAAGAAAAAAAAAAACACTCGGCATCATTTACCCATTTCCCACTTGATCATGCAAATCACCTGGGGCTTTGCTCTGAGGGAGGGCCGGCCATTGGAGTGGGTTCCACCATGGAGCAAACTGGGCTTGGAACCATTTTGGTAGCCGGAGGCCCTGACATCACCGGAGTTGTACTTGCCAGCCGGGACAGGAATAGTTCCGTCGTTGATTTATCTGCTCCGCCATCTTTTTTCTTTCCCTCCCTCCCTTTTGTTTCAACAAGGTTGTACTAAGGAACATGGGAGAAGTGTGCTAGTGTGTTAGTATTACCACGCCAAAATAACACAGCGCAGTTTAAACAGCAGAAAGATAAAGTTTCCCAGTGTTGGAGGCCGGGTGGCCTGGGTCTGGCTTTGCGCAGGCGCAGGCTTGCTGAGGGCTCTGGTCCTGGAGGGCCTGCCTACAAATCACGTTTGCGCTGGGGGCGGGCGCGCAGGAGTGTATGCGAACAATTATGGGACATAATGATGACTAACTTTGCTGCCTGTTCCTCGAGATGGAAAGATAGAAAAGTTGTTTGTGGAACAGTCGAGAAGATCATTTCTAATTTACTCCGTCAGTCATTCTTGTTGTTAATTATAGCAAAGCACAAACAGGAAAATCCAGAGTATGAACAGGTTTCGCGACAGTGAATCTGTGGAATGGGTGGAGGAAAGTCAGTTCTGGGGGTTAAAGTGCCAGGAGCAACGTGCTATTATGGGTCTGTGCTTACGTCCATCATTTACGAATTGGTGATACCCGCGCTTTCGAAGGGCTCTAAAGTCACTCCATCACTTTAGTGGCGAAAACAAAAAAGTATTACGTAAAACTGGGTTTGCCTTAAATCCAGTATGCAATGCGTATTATATTTATTAGCTGGAAATGTTTTCTTTTCCTGGAGATTTGCTTTCATTGTATGTTTTTATCTTTATTGCCCGTGTGTGTGTGTGTGTGTGTGTGTGTGTGTATGCATGCTTGTCAGCAGTGCTCTTGGATGCTGAAGAGGGAGTCTGAGACCCAGCAAATGGAGTTGCAGACAGTTGTGAGCTGTCTGTGGCTGAAGGGGATCAAACCGGATACTCTNTGGGGGAAGGGGGGATCTGAATCACTAAGCCACCTCCATCCAGCCCCTATGTTTTTTTTTCTCATCTTAAGAAATTGCTAATATATATATATATATTTTACTGCTCACGCCACCCAGGAGTGTTTTAGAGCATAGGCATCAAGGTCATGGTGCATGTGCACCCTGAGAAACTTGATGCCTTAGAGACTTATTTGGTTAATTACTTGTCTTTTAAAAATACAGTATTTGGGGGAGATGGACGCAGATGAGGTCATCTCCCCTCCCGCACTGCCCCAGACTTTTGGGTCTTTGAGGGCCACAATCAACCAGGAGCCAGCCTGGTACCTCTGGAGCCATGCAATCAGGGACCATCATACCAAGTACCACCCGAGGTCTCTAGGCCCGGGCATGGGAGAGAGGAAAGGCCACAGTTCCATGCCATTCCTTATGGCTGGGACCGGCAGTTTTCAACCAAGCACTACCTGTGACACAACCAAGAGCCCAGACACTGGGCAGTTGGCATCATTGTGGTGATAGAGAGTACAAGGTGGGGAGGTGGAAGAGAGGGAGGAAGAGGCAGAATGGTTTGTGAGCTGGGGAGAAAGGCAGATCTGGAGAGGTGAGGACAGGGAAGTACGGGCTGGTGTGAATGACCAGCTCTCCACTCAAGTCCAGGGAGAAGCCTGGGCCTCGACTATGTATGACCAAGAGCCAGGTCTTGATCGGAGGCTCTCAAGCAGCTGAGCGGGTCTGTGTTTATGTCTGTGGCTCCTGTCGTCAATGGGAACTGTACATGGCCTTTCGGTTGGGCCATGTTGATATCTGAGGGCCATACTATTGCTGGGGCCAGGCTGGTCCAAATGGCCTGTGCTGTCACCTGGGACCATGGTGACACCCAGCAGGGTTGCTGCCTAGGACTATGACTATGTGGTCCTACCACAGCTTAGGTCTGTATGATGTCCATGGTCCATGTTGTCACCAAAGGCCTGGGGGTCTGGGTCACAACCTGTGACTGTGAGGGTGTCCAAGAGCCATGCTGCCCCCAGGGACATCCTGATCTGAGTGACCTGTGCTGTCACCCTGGCCATGTGTTGTCCGGGCCAGGGTTGCTGCAGAGGGCCATGTCTGGGTCTGTGGTCCTACAGCAAGCAGGATCTGAGTTGATGTCCAGGGTTCCTATTGTCACTGGGAGCGATGCAGAGGACCAGGGTTTGGTTGGTTACCTCGACTGTGCCAGTGTCGGAGAACTGTGCCACATCTGGGGCTAGCCATGCTGATCTGGGTGGCCAATGATACCACCATGGAGACTTCCTGGCACAGGACATTGCCTAGGGCCATGTTTGGGTCCATGCTCTGGGGGGGGGGCAATGGTCTGGGGGNAATGGTCTGGGGGATGTCCATGGCTCCCGTTGCCACCAAGGGTTCTGTGGATGACCGGGGTCTGGCCAGCCACTTGGAACCATGTTGATGCCCAGGGCCATGCTGCTGCTGGCCCTGTGCTGATCTGAGGGGTTTATGCTGCCACCAGGGCCATGGTGATGTCTGGGCCTGAGCTGCTGCCAAGGGCCATGTCTGGGTCCATGGTCCTGCTGCAGCTGGGGTCAGTGATGATGTCCATTGCTCATGTTAGCATGGGGATCATGGGAACCATGCTGTGCTGCACTAGCCCCTTCACTGGTCCTGGGATAACTGGTCCTGCCCCTTGCTGGATATTGCAGCAGGCCAACGTGTCCTCCCGCCAGGGGAAAGCTCACCCCTGCACTCGAGAAAGATGACCGCAACCCTCACCACAGGCGTGTGCACCTCATCTGGGAAGCACACTACAGCTGACCCTGTGGTTGGGGACACAGGTGAGCCAGCCCTGAGGGCCTGAGAGCAGGAGAGTTGACCCTGTCTCCCTCATCTGCCATGTGGTGGCATGGGTGAGGGAAAGATGCCCTCCCCCATTACCACCTGCAGCAGGTGAGAGAGCTGGTCCTGGGGTCACAAGAGTAGGAGAGCTAGCCCTGTCCTCACCGGCTGTAGTACACCAGAAAGCAGCCTCTGCTTCCTATCTGGGCAGTATACTGCTAGAGCTGACTCTATTGTCCCGTCCCCATAAAGGTGAGCCAGCCCTGAGGGTGTGAGAGCAGGAGAGCTGACCCCATCCCCTCCTCTTGTGTGCCCCCTATAGCAATCAGCCTGGGCAAAACAGTAGATCTGTGGCCTTGGCCATATGAGTGACGGGCATTAGGACCTGAGGGCCTCAGAGTCGAGAACTGGTCCAGCTCCTTGTTGTAGGCTGCACTGCCTGAGATAGCTCAGGCAGCCCTGAGCTCACCCGGGGAAGGAGGATAAGGGGGAAAAACTAGTGAGCTGACAAACCCAGCTACCACCAGGGTTGTGAGCTGGCCCACCCCGACATCCACCGAATCTGTGAACTGTTGGAACATGTGCAGGGTCTCCATGACACAGGACAACAGGATATTCAAGAGGAGCCCCAGTGAGAGCCCATTGTGGGTGGTGTAGCAGAAACCAGAGGCCTCAAACAGGATCAATGACTCATAGCCATGACCACTTAAAAGTAAAGATGGATGGACGAAAGGGTAAACTATGTGACTCACCAGGCCACACTACAGCTTCCAGGACAAGATCCTCCTCCTCCTCTTGGTTTTTGTTTTGGTTCTTTATTTGGTTAGGTTTTTGGTTTTTCTTTTAAATTTGGTTTTGTTTTGTGGGGAGGTTGCAAGGGAAGAGGGTGGATTTGAGGGAACAGGGAGATAGGTGGGATTGGGATGCATGATGTGAAATCCACAAAGAATCAGCAAAGGTTAAAACAAAGGAAAAAATAGGGATTTTATTAATTCTTTGAGGACCTATATGCATTCTATATCACACACCATTACCCCCACCCTCAGTCCCCCCACTTTAGCTTCTCCCAGAGCCACCCTAGAAACTTGCTTGTAGAGGACCTGGGATGAAATTGAAGAGAAGAGGACAAAGCTGGCCCATCAAGTTGAACTTAGATGTTAAATAAGGGCAGAGCACCCAGGAAGGGTGAGGAACTGTGTTATAGTATAGAGTCTGCATGTGGTCCTTTACCAGGACATGCTGAGGTAATTTGTTTCTAGGTATGCCTGTAGGAGCAGGGTTGCCCTGCCTCTGTATAATCCCTTGCAGAGTTGGAGCACAGGTGTTGGTCCCCCTGTGTATGGTCCCTCAAGGGGGTCCCTGCCAGTGGCATGGGTTCTGGGCTTGCCTCTGTACCTGCCTCTGTACCTGCCCTTGCACAGGTGACTGGGTATCAGGTCTGTCTCTGTGATGTCTACTCCAGAGGGTGGCTCAAACCAGATTTCCACTTCACAGACCCCTGTGCAGTTCTGAGGTGTTCTGGGGGCCAGGTCTCTGGGTAGTCCAGGGACACCTGCTCTGGGTTCCCTGGGTCAGCTGGTCAGAGAGGGACATTTGCTTCCAGGGCCACCTGGTGCTGATTCAGCAGGGGTCTTCTAACAACGGTTTCTTACTTCCTCCAAGAAGAGGGGCCATCTACTCCCCCTTGCGGGGCAGCTACCCATGAGCTTTTCCGTCTCCCCGTCTCCCCATCTCTAAATGTCTTGTTGCAATACAGATTTTCGGAGGCTTGCATCTTCACCATGGTTCTTCCCTCTGCAGATGTGCTAACATTGGGGGTGAGCATTGCTCAGTGTGGGGGCTGAACCCTCAGAATGGAGTCTCCACTCACCCTCCTGTTCCACTTTCTTTGTAACCGAAACTGGTGTTTTCCTGCTAATACCCATCACTGAGGATGACTGCTGCCCAGCTGTTCTGTCTATTCCCTGGAGATCCTAGCAGTCTGTGCCTGCCTGTCACCTGCCACCATCTTCCTCCTCTTTTTTTGATGTTCTTGGAAAGATTAAGCCACTGCAAACTGTCTAGCGTGAAACACGGATTTTTTTTATTTTATATTTTAGATAATAGTTAACTCCTTTAAAAAAAATACCAAAAACTTCTGTTTTCTTTAATTGGCTTCATTTTGAGGACTCTGTTCTCAAGCCTTTTCCTCCCCCTCGGTACCATGACAGACTTGTGACAAATGTTGGTGCTGTCTTTGCTGAAAACTCCACTCCTCAAATCCAAATATTTGCAGACCTTATCTGCATTTCAGAACTGACAGGTGCTTGCTATAGCACTGTCCTGGAATATATACACACTGGGAGGTTTTTTTTTTTTTTTCAGCTGACATCCCTCAAAGATATCATACTGGTGAACTTAGGCCTCTTTCTTAAGTGACTGCTCAAGTCACTCAAGACACAGTGAGAGAATCACGTGTTTGTGTCAATGGTCTGGTGCTCTGTTGTCGCCAGGGCACCAACAGTCTGTACTGTTCATCTACTTACGAACGCTCTCGTCACCTGTGACTGAGACCCAGGGGCACCGAATTGAAAACTAAAGCAAGAGCCAGTGTCACAGCCCTGAGTCTGGGGAAGAGCTCTGAAGCCGACCGTCTAAGTCTCCAAGTCCCCTGAAAGCTGATTAAAGACTTGGTCTAAAAGTAGCCTATACAGGACATGATCCCAGGAAGCCCAAGTGAGAAAGCGGACAGGAGAGGGTGGGCTGGTGAGTGGGGACTGCTGCGGAAAACTAGAATTCCACCTCATTATTGACACTCTGAGGGGTTGTTTGGACAAACTTCAGGATTGCCCCTGTTGTGGGACAGGGAAGTTGGAGGATCCTCAGCTTCCTGTCTTCATAGTTTGAAAGATGCCCCTGATAAATTTAGCTTCCCCTAAAGCTTGTGGCCTGAAGAAAGTCTCTCACTGACACACAAAGAGATGCCAGCCATTGAGAATGAGAAATGTAGATGAGGACCACTCACTGCAGACATAGAACACCTCACAGCTTGGGCAAGGTAATGTCCAACAATCAGTATCGTCTACCAATAGAGAGTGGAGGATCTTGGACATGATTGGCTACCACAGCTGGGCATTGATGATGTATGGATGTGGTAAAGTAATGGGCTACAAATTCTGAAGGGAAGATGTCCCCTTCTTATTAACTCCAAATGAAATAAATCGGTGAGATGCACCACTCTGGTCAATTCAGTTCGACTGCTTGATATTCTGTAGACAGCTAGTGTTCAGAGGATCATCTCTGTCTAGACTCTCATAACCAGTATCACCAGAAACTAGTTAGGAAGACAAATTCTTGGTCCCCCACTGGTCACCACTCTGAGGGCAGGACTTGGAAACCCATGACAAGCCCTCCCGATAACCCTGATACAAATTCAAGTTTGAGGACTGTGGATATCAATAAACCATTGTCCTGAGAAATATAACTCTTATGCCAATTTGGGGGGCAGAAACAGACTGGGTATAGAGAGTATGTTCATGTTTCTGTGGGTATGAACGTTTCAGATTCTTTATGTCCAATCTGTAACATGAGAAGCTTGAACTAATGATATAGTGATGCTTAAAATTAAATAAAAGCAATAGAATACCTTAAAAACAAAGCACGTTCTAGACATTTAGTATGTTAAAAGACCCTCAGGCCTGGCCCATGGAAACACAAAGTCCCTCACTCGAGATGATAGCCAAACACCCTATTTTTTTTCTTGGCCAACTATGGCTTCCCACATACACTGTGGAACTTCATAATTTTAAACTGTTCAGTTTGAAAAATACTGTTGCAGAGGATCAGTATCCCTCTGTGATATGTTTTGAGACATCAGACAGACTTAATCATGACTTACCTCATGACAGTGATCCTGAGGGTCAAAAATCTCACCCCGTGTCCAAGACCTCTGCATCGTCAATCCTGAACTAACATAATTCTAATTCCTTTCATTTTTAAACATGGAGGGCTTTTAAAAAAAAGATTGATTTTTATTTTATGACTGTTTGCCTGTATACCATGTACATGCCTGCTGCCCATGGAGGTCAGGGGAGGGCACTGTATCTACTGGAACTGGAGTTATAGACAGTTGTGAGCTGCCACGTCGGTGATGGGACTAGAACCCAGCTTCTCTGGAAGAGCAGCCAGCACTCAACCACTGAGCCATCTCTCCAGCCCCAGCTCTGATTCTCATCTTCGGAGGTTACCAAGAGGGTCAGATGAAAGTCTGTATGTGGACCTACTTTATAAACTGCTAAATCCTGTTTAGTGGAAAGGATTATTGTGGGAGAAACTCTACACAGGTAGAATCCCTTTGGAGGTGGGGCCATTGATAGGTAGAGATGGGGGATGCAGCTAGTTAAAGGCTTCCTGGCTTCTCCCTTCTCTTGGAGGAGGATGAGAATTTCCTTTCTAATGAAAAGCCTGTTTACTGGGATGAGTCACCTTAAATAAAATGATGCCTGAGCAGAGGCGAGTTAGCTTCTTGAGTCATTACAGCTCGTAGAAGAAGTGACAAGGTAGTTCTCCCTAAAGAGATAATTAGTTTCTCTTAACAACGTACTGCCCACGGAGAATAATGAGAGCCAACTTTGGAATATGTTGATTTAGCATTTTTAGCTGATTACATATTCAGAAATTTGTAATGGAACATCACCTCGCGTTTCTGTGGCTTTTTCCCATCTCGGATATGGATTCAGAGAGAGAATTGTCTACCACAGACTTTCTAGAGCAGTACCCAACAGGATGCTTTGTGGTCGCGGTTTCTTGTCATGGAAGTGGTAATAATTCCTTGTGGGATTTTTGAAAGATTATCTATTGGGAATGTCAGA
>LOEQ01000205.1:397967-409795 GCA_001685075.1 Bramus lutescens | reverse complement strand
CTCCCAGGCAAATCCTACCGGCCTGCACCACCACAACCAGCTACTCTCTCTTTCCTTTTTTTTTACTCTGAGAACTTTAACCTTTAGCCAGTATATATTTTTAACACACTGTAAACCATTTAGAGGTTTTCTTCCTCTTTTAATCTCTCTTTTCTGTATATCTCTCTTTTTTCTGACCACATGGGTCTTTAATTAGCTAAGGAATATGGAGAAGTGTTTTTTTTTTTGCCATAACTCTGTGGCATTTCAAGGTCCTTGCCAGGAAGCAAGCTACAACAGTGTGTCCATAGCTCCATACCTGAAATGGAAATGTTTCTAACAAAGAAAACATAAATGGAAGGAACTCTGGAAATAGAAAATCTTGATAAAATAAGCAAACAGGAATTACAGATGCAGTTATCACCTACAGAATACAAAAGATGGAAGAGAGAATCTCAGGTGTTGAAGACACAATAAAGGAAATAGATTCTTCAGTCAAAGAAAAATACTAAACCTAAAAAAAATTCCTAACACAAAACTTTCAGGAAATCTGGGACACTATGAAAAGTCCAAACACAAGAATAATAGTAGTGGAAGGAGAAGAAACCGGCTCAAAAACCCAGAGAATATATTTAACAAAATCATGGAAGAAAGTTTTCCCAACCTAAAGAAGGACATAGTTATAAAGGTGCAAGAAGCTTACAGAGCATCAAATAGATTGGATCAAAAAAGAATTCCGCAAGAAAAAATATTAAAAGTGGCAAGGGGAAAAGGCCAAGTAATATATAAAGGCAGACATATTAGAATTATACTTGGTTTCTCAATGGAGACCCTAAAATACAGAAGGGCCGTCACTGATGTCTTACAGCCTCCAAGAGACCATAGACGCCCACCCAGACTATTATACCCAGCAAAACTGTCAATCACCATAGATGGAGAAAACAAGGTATTTCATGACAAAGTCAAATTTTAGCAATATCTATCCATAAATCCAGTCCTACAGAAGGTACTAGAAGGAAAACTCCAATCTCAGGAAGTTAACTACATCGACAGAAACACAGCATAGATAATCTCACACCAGTAAAGCCCAATGAAGGGAAACACACACACACACACACACACACACACACACTACCATCACCAATAATGAAATAACAGAATTACAAATTAATATCCCTTAAATCCTTCAATATCAGTGGGCTCAATTTACCAATAAAAAGACACAGGTTAACAGAATGGATGCACAAATAGGATCCACCATTCTGCTGCATACAGGAACCACATCTCAACATCAAAGATAGACATTACCTCAGAGTAAAGGGTTGAAAAAGATATGTTCCAACCAAATGGACCCAAGAAGCAAACTGGCGTAATATCTAACAAAATAGACTTCAAAGCAAAATTCATCAAAAGAGATAGAGAAGGGCATTTCATATTCATTAAAGAAAAGAAATCCACCAAGATGATATTTCAGTTTTAAACATCTATGCCCCAAATGTAAGGGCATCCACATTTGTAAAAGAAACATTACTAAGGCTTAAATCACACATTGAACCCCACACAAAGATAGTGGGAGACTTGAACATGCCACCATCGCTATTGAACAGGTCTGCTGGACAGAAAATTAACAGAAAAATAAGGGAACTAACAGATACTATGATTCAAATGGACCTAACAGATATCTATAGAACATTTCCCCTAAACACAAAAGAATATACTTCCTTCTCAGCACTTTAAGTAACGAGACCCTTTGAGGTCCAGCCCCAAGGCCCTCTCAAGGTTCAGAAGGGATGCAAGAGCAAACAAAGGACCTTAGGATTTCTGAGGGGAAATAAATCTCTCACTACGTGCTTTTCCACGTCAGTTTCTTTCTTGTTTTGCTTCTATTCTAATTCTCCTGTCCTATTTCTCGTTCTTCTTAGCTTCTTCTTCCAGCTTCTTCTCCTCCAGCCTAAAAACGCTCTGTCTTCCAGGAGCTTTGAAGCAATAATGAAATTACAAGAGTTACTTCTCATTGGTCAAAAGCACATTCCTAGGGCAAGCCTTAGAGAGCTGAGCCATTGCCATGGCAACACAAGTTTCTAAGGTTACAGCAGAAAGACTGTGTGTGACCAGACGGGGTAGATGGGGGTGGCAAAGTGTCCAGTAACAAACTCTGAGACATAGATCTATTGTTAGCAGACTGGCAAGTGAAGAATTGGCGTGCTTTTCTTCATAACATCTGCCACCCTGACCTTGTGCATAGCTGTAAGGTTTTAAACTTATGATCCATTTACAAAAACCTTTAGTCTAGCTTGAACTTGCTCTGAGGTGAAAGAGTTCGTGTTAGACTGAGGAGAAATTATTATTTTTTGATGTTAGTCTGAGTAAAAAGGAGCAAAGCAGGCTTTTAAGTGTCTACAGCTCTCACGGGACAAATAGATTCAGTTATGGAGCATGTCTTAATATATATTCTATATATCAAAACCATATAGCCAAATGAAAAGTTATCTTCCTGACCACCCAGAGATATATGTGCCCATAAGATTGAGATGCAATCATGAGATTACATAGACACATCACACAAGATTGCACACTACAGTGCAGGTACTGGGGAGACACCAAGCTGCTTTAGCAAAAATGAGCAACAGTTTCCAGAGTCCTGCAGGCCTTGCCTGGACAGGATCAGCCTCCATAAGAGTCACTCCTCTGGTGGATTGACATCTGGATGCTAGTTGTCACCTGGTGTACCTCTCATGGCCTCTGAAACTTATGGAAACTCTCCAAAATATACTTGGACACAAAGAAAGTCTCAACAGATAAAAAAATTGAAACAACCCTCTATATCTTTTCAGACCACCATGGATTAAAGCTGGATTTCACAAACAACAGAAAGCCTAGAAACTCATGGAAGCTGAATAGCTCTCTAGTGAGTTACCACTGGGTCAAGGAAGAAATCAGAAAAAAATTTAAAGATTTCCTAGAATTCAATGAAAATGAATGCACAGCTTACCCAAATTTATGGGACACAATGAAAGTCGTGCTCAGAGGAAAGTTCATAGCACTAAGTGTCTTCATGAAGAATTTGTAGATATCTCAGACTATTGACTTAACAGTACCACTGGAAACTTTAGAACAGAAAGAAGCAGGCACACCCAGAAGTAGACAGCAGAATAGAAAAGTGAGGGCTGAAATCAATGAAACAGAGACAAAAAGAACAATACAAAGAATCAGTGAAAGAGAGAGCTGGTTCTTTAAGAAAATCAAAAATAGATAATCCCGTATCCAAATTAACTAAAAGGTAGAGAGAAAATATCCAAATTAGCAAAATCAGAAATGAAAAGGGGGACATTTCAACAGACACTGAGGAAATCCAGAGAATCATCAGGTCATACTTCAAAAGTCTGTACTCCACAAAATTGGAAAAATCTAAAAGAAATGGACAAATTTATTGATAGATACCACTTACCAAAGCTAAATCAAGACCAGATAAACAATTTAAATAGACTTATAACACTTAAAGAAATGAAAGCAGTTGTTTAAAGTCTTCTACCCTCTCCCTCCAAAATACCTCGGGCCAGACGGTTTTAATGAGGAATTCACCCGACTTTAAGAAGAGCTAATATCAATACTCCTCAAATTATCCTACAAAATAGAAATAGAAGAAACATTCTTTCTATGAGGGCACAGTCATCTTGATAACCAAACCACACAAAGACTCCACCAAGAAATAATATTACAGACCAGTTTCACTTATGAACATTGTTGTAAAAATACTCAATAAAATACTGCCAAACTGAATCCAAGAACACATCAAAAAGATCATCCACCATGACCAAGTAGACTTCATCCCAGAGATGCAGGGATGGTTTAACATATAAAAATCTGCCTATGTAATCTGCAATATAAAACAAACTGAAAGAAAAAACCCACATGATCATCTCATTAGATGCTGAAAAAGCCTTTGACAAAATCCAACATCCCTTCATGATGAATGTCTTGGTGAGATCAGGGATACAAAGGACATCCTTAAATATAATAAAAACAATATACAACAAACCAATTAATTGCCAACATAACTTCAATGGAGGGAAATTCAAAGCCATTCTGCTAAAATCAGAAAGAAGGCAAGGTTGCCCACTTTCTCCATATCTGTTCAATGTAGTACTTGAAATTCTAGCTACTGCAATAAGACAACAAAAAGAGATCAAGGGGATACAGATTGGAAAGGAAGAAGTCAAAGTATCAATATTCACAGATGATATGATAGTAAACATAAGTGACTCCAAAATTCTACCAGAGAACTCCTATAGCTGATAAACACCTTTAGTCAAGTAGCTATATATAAGATTAAACATTTAATAAATGAGACCTCATGAAATTGAAAAGTTTCTGTAAGGCAAAGGACACCATCAAGAGAAAAAAACAGCAGCCCACAGGATGAGAAAAGATCTTCACTAACTCCACCTCTGATAGAGGGCTGATATCTAAAATACATAAAGAATTTAAGAAGTTAGAGATTAACAAACCAAATAATCCAATAAAAAGTGTGGTACAGATCTAACAGAGAATTCTCAACAGAAGCATCTCAAATGGCTGAGAAACACTCAAAGAAATGTACAATATCCTTAGCCATCAGAGAACTGCAAATCAAAATGACTCTGAGATTCCATCTTACACCTCTCAGAGTGGCTAAGATCAAAAGCACAAGGAACAGTTCATGCTGGAGAGGATGTGGAGCAAGGGAGAACACTCCTCCACTGCTGCGCAGACTTGTACAGCCACTTTGGAAATCGATGTGGCGGTTTCTCAGAAAACTGGGAATTAGCCTACCGCAAGACCCAGCTATGCCGCTCTTGGGAATATACCCAAAGGATGCTCAATTGCACCACAAAGACATTTACTCAACTACGTTCATAGAAGACTTATTTGTAATAGTCAGAACCTGGAAATAACCTTGATGTCCCTCATCCGGGAAATGGAGAAAGAAAACATGGTACATTTACACAATGGAGTACTACTCAGTTGTCAAAACCAATGACATCATGAAATTTGCAGGCAAATGGATGGAACTAGGAAGTAAATCCTCCTGAGTGAGGTTACCCAGACCAGAAAGACCTGGTGAGAGTAGTCTGTGAGGCTGGACCATCTCCCTTAGCAGCTTTAAAGATGTTCTGGATGCAGAATTCTGAGAGGTTGGATTACCTGGCCTTCTTGTTTTTGTTGGTATCTGGTTCTTTTTTTCTGAAAATATATAAGCATTTAAACATAACATCTATATCTGCATTAACACCATAACTTTTTGTTTCTTGTGGAAACAAAGGCCTTTCTCTCTACAACTCATTTTCTGACTTCCATTTTGGAATTAAGACATTTTAAAAATATATAGGTTGGTTTAGTTTAGCAGTTTCTATAATCCAGTGTCTCTCAATAGCTATTGTTTTATGTGCATTAGCATTTAAAAAATTCAAAGTCAGCAAAGTACCATACAGAATCCAGAGTGGGACAACAACCCAGCACATAATTTCTGTCCTACGGTCTGTCCTGCCTATGAGATGCACTGGGGGTCATGGTGGTGTAGAGATTGAGAGAGTAGCCAACCAATGACTGATCTCCATGCTGGGAGAGTAAGCCCACCCCTGACAATGCCTGGAACACCAGGACCTATGGGCTGGATGACCCAGAGACCTAGGATAGAACCAAACATGACTGGGGGGAAAAATGTCAATACAAAGATGTCTAACAATATTCTGCTATACTCATAGGTTGGTGCCTAACCCAGTTGTCAGGAGAGAGGCTTCATCCAGCAACTATGCAAATAGATGCTGACCTAGAACCAAACATTAGATGGAGTTTGAGGAATCCTACAGAAGAGGGTGAGAAAGGATTCTAAGAGCCATAGGTGTCAAGGACGCCACAAGAAAACAGACAGGATCAATTAACCTGGGCTCAAAGGGGCTCACAGAGGCTAAACAGACAATTAAGGAGCCTGCATGGGACTGACCTAGGCACTCTGCATATATGTGACAGTTGTGTAGCTTGATCTTATTGTGGGACTCCTAACAGTGGGAGCAGGGGCTGTCTCTGACTCTTTTACTGACTTTTGGGACCCTCCTCCTCATGCTGGGTCACCTGGCCCAGCCTTAATACATGAGGAGGTGCAAAGGTTGCTCCAGTTCTGTGAAGCCTATTTTCTTCCACTGGATTTGTAGAGGGCCAGGTAAGTAAGATGAATTTCAAAAAGTAATAAAGATGTTGTGAATTATGATATCGCTAATATGCTAGAAAAATGTTAAAACAAGATGGTCTCCCATTTTTATTACTAGAATGAAATATATAAGCCATAATCTTTTCTAGTTTAACCCCTTTTTAGTGTACCATTCAATGGCATCAACATCTGTCTTGCCCTGCAGCTGTTGCCACCAGCAATTTTCAGGGACTTTCCATTGTTCCAGTCTGAAGCTCTGAGCATATTCAACAGCTGTCTTTTGTGCCCCGCCCCCACCATAACTACACTTCGTTTCCTATTCGCGTCTGACCGTTTCAGCTGCCTTGTGAGGACAGAGGTCTTCTAATTGTTTTTTTTCAAAGTGACATTTTTTCTTTACCCATGAAAATAAGAAA
The DNA here is from genome assembly GCA_001685075.1 of Bramus lutescens. Lineage (NCBI taxonomy): Eukaryota > Metazoa > Chordata > Mammalia > Rodentia > Cricetidae > Bramus > Bramus lutescens. Next base: position 403,213 of record LOEQ01000205.1, on the reverse strand, counting down.
AATCTTGCTTTAAATTAATAGGAGCATGAGAGATGGCTATGCAGCTAAGAGCATTTGCTGCTCCTGCAGAGGAGGCAGTTTGATTCCCAACACCCACAGACTTACAGCTGCCTGGAACCCCAGCTCCAGGGAATTCTTCTGATCTCCACAGGCACCACACACACGCATGCACGTACACACGCACGCATGCACGCACACACACACACACACACACACCTATTAATAAAATGACAGACAGTAGAGAGACTTAAAAACATGCAATTAATGTTAGAAGGAAGTTGACGTGCACAGATGAGGATCACTGGATTCATAAGTAATGGTTGTTGTACACACATGCCTTCGAGAGGTAGTAATTATGAAGGTGTGAAAAACATATATGCAAATATAAACTGATTCACATCTGCATATGCTCATTGCTCGCAAAGATGATAAACAATGATGCTTCAATCTTCACGGATATCAGAAGCCTCTCCTGGGTTGTAGTTCCCTGGGAGCTAGTACCTTCTTTGCATTTGTCTGAGGCCAAAGGCTTGGTCCTTTCAAGGCCCTCTTTTCTTCATCTGTGATATGCAGAGAGCAGTGTTTTACCTTAGCGCTCCTCAGGGCTGATGTGAAGACAGAACGTCATAACCAAAGTGACAGGCCTTTGAAAAACCCAAAGGCCTATAGCAATGGATGCCAGGCATTATTAGAGGCCACCGAGAGATTGCCAACAGTGTGATTCAAGGACAAAGTTTTGCATTTTGAAAGTTTAAAAAGATGTGCAGCATTTACAAATTACTTAGAAAACCAGCTTCTTGCTTTGGTACCCCAGAACCATGACTAAATTGTCTCCTAAGTGCTGCACATTCGATATCCCCTGCTATTAGTAATCACACCACATTCGGACCAGATGGTCATGCAGCTTCTCAGCAGAATCTAAAGCTTTTAGTGGGGGAGAAATTGTAAATTCACATAGCACAAAGGCGAAAATCACATCTCTTATAAGCAGGCTTTTTTACTTTTATATCGTGGCAAAAATGCTGCCCTCTGTAACCCATCCACTAAGAGAAGCCTGTTTGTCAATGCAATTTAATAAGCATTTATTGAGTACTCATGCTATACAAGTTAGTTAAGTTTTGGTACAGATGGAGAAATGGAAAAGATAATAGTAGTGGGAAAAAAATGAGAGATTGTTCCTAAAGTGACTGAGCTTAAAAAAAATCTTTGTGTGTATATGCACAATGTGTGTGCATATTTGTGTGTGTATTTGCAGGTGTGTGTGCCACGCATGTGTGTGAAGCCAGGGTGAACGTCAAGTCTCAGGCCTCATCTTCTACATTTTTTGAAGCAGGACCTTTGTTGTTTTTCTGCTGCATGTGGTAGGTTGGCTGGCCAAGAGGTTCTGGGGATTGTCTGTGTCTCCGTCTCTCATATTCCTAGAGTACTGGGACTGGAGACATGAGCTCCACTGTGTCTCCCTTCACAGGGTCCTGGGGATTTGAACCCAGGTATTCACACTTGTGTAGCACATGTTTTACTCATGGAGCCATCTGTCGTCCCAGCCCAGAAGCGAGTCAGCTTTAAAACTGAAGGGAAGCGGCAGATCCTGTGATAGCTAATTATAGAAACAAAAAGAAACCAATGCCAAGAAAATGATTGGGGAATATGCCTTGGAGTTGGAGAGGTTGCAAGAACTGAACTCATTCCATGTAGGAGATGAAAGTCTGGTGACATTTCTCCCAGGCCTTGGTTGGGTTGGGATTAGAGGTAAGACTGTTTAAGTCTGAAGAAACCGAGTCCATCCCATCAATAAGTGTTTATCTATGTGATAAAGCTCAGAAGTTCAACAATGTGCTCACAGATCCACAAAGTGACGTCAGGGCTTACATTCTAGATTCTCACTGCAAGAAGCACCCTGCTATGAGGGCACCTGTGAGTGCCCGACAAGATCCTGAAATCAATGCTTCATCTTGCTTCAGTTCCCTAGATGCCACATTTTATCCTTGTTCACACAAAGAGAAATTCCCCTCATGCTCTGCCTGCAGTTTCTAAGTCGGCTTGTACTCGCTCCTCTCGGTTTTGTAGAACAACACCAACCTTTACACTAACTTTTAGGTTCCTTCCTGGGATTCCCCCTTTCTTCTCCCTATGTATTCCTGTTAGATTAGACTCCAGGAACTTCAAGAGCTTCCTCTCCATCATTATCATGCCATTAACTCGTGTCGGCCAAGAGTGCTGAGAATGTAATCTACTGTCTCCTTTGCTCAGTACAAGTCATAGTATAATTTTCATTTTATAGAAGAGAAGACCTCAACAGAGGTTTAATGACTGGTCCAAAGTCATCCAATTAGATCTGTTGAGGAACCTGGACCAAAGTCTATATGTTTTGTCCTGCTCTGGACTCTTACCTTTCTCTTTACATCTTATTTAATTCTATAAAGTTTGTGTTAATTATATTGTTTCATGTGGATGGATATATTGCCTGCATGTATCTCTGTGTATTGGTCATTTGCCTGGTGCCCATGGAGACCAGAAAAGGGCACCCTTTCCCATGGAACTAGAGTTATAGAGGGTTGTAAGTTGCCATGTTGGTACTAGGAATCAAACTGAGGTCCTCTGTTAGAGCAGTCAGTGTTCTTAACCACTGAGCCATCTTTTCAGCCCCTCTGTAAATCATGTTGAGGCTAATGTCCTATAGGTTAAGTGAAATAGGCCATTGCTGTGTTATTATGATACAATTGTGTTAATAAAGCTTATCCTACACTTTCCATATCCAAGGAACTTAAATAAATAAAGTCATGTATTTTTCCATTTTAGCTCTCACAGAAAGGGTAATTATTGTTCGTTTGCTCATTTATTTGCTGGTTTGGGTACTAGAGATTGAACCTAGAACATTGTTCTTGCTAGGCAAGTGCTTTATTACCCAGCTGTATTTTATTTCTTTTTTAATGTTGATACAGAGTCTTACTAAGTTACCTAGGATGGACCTGAACTCATGCTTTAGGTAGTTGTTGAACTTGTGATCCTTCTGTCTCAACCTCTTGAGTAGCTGGAAGTGCAGGCCTGTACCATCACATGTGGTTTATTATCGTTTTAACAAGTGAACAAAGTAAGGCTTAGAGGGCTTGAGAAATTTGTGTAAGATTTTATTAGAAACCAATAGGATGAGTATTTGCTCCTCAGCCATTTGACACCACGTAACACAATCTTTTTCTGTCCCTCCAGCTAGCTTCCAAATAATGTCACAGAGACTTCTTATTAATTATGAAAGCCCAACCTATAGCTTAGGCTTGTTCCTAACTAGCTCTTATAACTTAAGTTAATCCATTTATATTAATCTACATTCTGTCACATGGAATTACCTCTCTTCCATTTTGTACCTCCTGTTTCCTTTCCACATCTCCTGGCTTCTCTCCTCTGCATCTCAATTCTCTCCTCCTACTTCCTTTCTCTGCCAGGAAGTCCCGCCTATACCTCCTGCTTAGTTATTGGCCATTCAGTTTTTTTATGACACCAATCACAGCAATACACCTTCACACAATGTACAAATGTCCCACAGTGCCAGGTCTCTGGCTTTAACTTTCTGAACTATACAAGATTTGAGATTAGTTGGGAACCCCAAGAAGATGCTATGTCAAAATCTCCCCCACATCTGCCTTCCCCAGACCCTGAATTGGGGATCTTGATCCCCCTCCAGTGGTTAGGCATCCCTGTTTATTTCTAGGGTAGATATGACACTGGGAATAGAAGGGGTTGAGTTTCTTCAGTGCCCTGTGCAAGATGTTGCAAAGTTTCTACAGGTGAGCAACACTTTGTGCCTGCCCTCCATGGTTGGAGATGGGGAGGAAGACTCTAACCAAGGCAGGCGTAATTGACCAGGAAGTGAGACACTGAAAACATCTGGCTACACCCATCACTTAAATCATTCAACAGGGTCACCAAGCAGCGATCACCAGGATAGAGCCCACTTTCCTCACGAGGGCAGACATGGCTACCCTCATGCTGTCACTGTGGGAATGTGACAAGCACCACCATGCTTCACCAGTGGTTTTCATCCCTTCTAGCTGACCTAACTGTGGGCTTAAGAACTGTAGTTTAAGAACTACCTTGGTCACATGTATATTTCAGCTTTTCTTATGACAATCCTCCCTGTGTGGGTGGTAATTTGCACACCCAGTATGTCACTTATCCAAACTTGAAATTATTTGCAAAGTAGCCTCTTTAAAGGTAAAGGGAGTAGCCTAGTCAGTCCTCTTTTGTAACCTAATGCTCTCTCATAGGACCCATGAAACTGTTCAGTGTTGAGAATAAGCCAGATTATGGTCTTTAAAACATAGTTCAAGGACTCCCAGGCCCGTTTGTAGGCCACAGCAGAACTGAGGCAGGATAGAAATACAGGGAAAATTATGGGGATGGAAAGGAGAGGAGACCCCACCCTAGGTTTGGGTTTGACCAGCTGAGAGTCAAGGATTGCTTGCAGGCATTCTCCTTTCCCCACCCGGAACCTGCAATTTTCTGGGACTCATCCCAGCACCCCTTATGAAGGCCTATTGGCTCCAGGGTTCATCAGATTGCAAGCCCCTCTAGGGCACCTCCAGAGTCACCCTGTAATCTCATTTATAGAAGGAGAATGGAGAGAGGGTCGGGAGAGGCAGTGAAATTCCAAAGGCATCCACCATCCTGTAGAGTCACCATTAAGATTTCACAAGAAGCTCACCCCGTGCTCTCCATCAGGTGTGCTTTATTCTTGGGTGAGTTTGATTCTGTGTTTAACAAACTCCTGCTGCACTTCATCCTGGCTTTTGCACAGAAGCCAAGTGTCTGGTTATACCTGAGTCCAGGTCTCTGAAAGGTTAAGGGAGCGTCTCAGGCTGCTGGGAACTGTATCTTGCTGACAGAACAAAGCTGTTGACTGCCAACATTTCTGTAAGTCTGCGAGGAGAATTTTAGAAGAATCAGAGGCAGACCTAATCCAACCTTAGCTGGCTGGACCACACTAATCCTGGGCATGAAGAGGATGGAAAAGTCCTTAAAGTTCTGGAGTTTGCTTGGGCTGGCCCTAGTCTCCCATACCTAAAACTGGACATAGTACACTCCTACCCTTCATGGTGTGCCTGCCTTGGCCAGGGCCTTCAGGAGAACGGACCTTTCAGTGCTTTAGGATGTCTGTGCCCCTTTCATTACACATCACACTCACTATGTATCCAGGTTCTACACTGTTAAGTGTGTGTGTGTGTGTGTGTGTGTGTGTGTGTGTGTGTGTG
>LOEQ01000205.1:372724-382947 GCA_001685075.1 Bramus lutescens | reverse complement strand
CCTTCCTTCCTTCCTTCCTTCCTTCCTTCCTTCCTTCCTTCCTTCCTTCCTGGTCTTCCTCTTCTTGCGCCTCCTCTTTCTCCCCCACCCAATGTGTGTGTGTGTCTGTGTGTGTGTGAGTGTGTGTGCATCTATGTGTGCAGGCACACTTACCAATATGTGAAAAGTCAGAGGTCAATATGGGTATCCCTATTTTTTGAAACAGGACCTCTGACTGAATTGGACCTCACTGTTTGGGCTAGATGAACCAGTGAGCTTTGGGGAATTCTTCTGTCTTTGCCATCCTCCCCTCAATATTGTGGTTACACATGGGTGCCACCATGTCTGGCTTTCTGTGAGTGCTGGGGACCCAAGCTCAGGTCCTCTACTGAGCCATCTTTCCAGCTCCTGCCTCAGTTTCTTGAGCACTGGAATGGCAGGCAGGTGCCACCATGCTCAACTCTACAGGTGGTTGACTCTTATCTGGGCCTCAGTAAGTGTAAGGTTCTTCTAGTAAGAAGGCTAAACCTAACTGTGACTTGCAGAGGAGACGCTCTTATTGATGTCAGTACCTGCTTTGTGCGTGCATGTGTTTCCATTCCTGGGTCCCATAGGACTCAAGAGTGGCAAACTTTCTCACTCTTCTTGGGTAAAAGGGGCAGTAGTGGTCTCTTCTGTTGGTTTCCGAGCCAGCTTCTTTAAAGTCATCCCTTCCTGGTAAGCTTTCATCACCTGGGAAGAATCTGCATTATTAGGTAAAGTTTTTTTTTAATGTTCTAGAACCCTACGAAAGAGGAAAGCGGATCATTTGAAGCATCATTTCTTTTTAAATAATCAGCACATTGAACTTAAGAGGTGTTGCACCTTTGGGTACAATGGAGGAGCTGACCATGGGCAGATACAGTCTAGGATGGTTTACTTCCACACACTGACTAGGGACACAGTAGTGAATCACTGCAGCCAAGATTCCTGGGCACAAGCATCTCTTCTAAGAGCAGGGAACCTCAGGGCCTGCTAGTGAGCTCTGGCTGCAGGTGACAAGGTTCAGCTTTTCTCGATTAGATGGTGAAACAGGGGCCAGGTCACCACCAGTTCAGGAAACAGAAATGCAAACATTCTTTTGAGGGTGGGGTGTGATTTTATTTGGGGTACTGAGAACACAGTACCGTGAGGAGTCAGATCAGCTAATAATTACACAGTGAGCCTGTGTTTGACTAAGTTCTCTATGCATAGAAGCTCATCTAACTTTCACGTCATGAATTCAGGTAGATGTTCTACTGGTGAAAACGCTGTCTTACGGTTTCTGTTGCGATGATTAAAAACACCATGACCAGACCAACATGGGGAGGAAAGGGTTTATTTCAGCTTACAGTTCCATATTACAGTCTACCTCTGAGGGAAGTAAGGGCAAGAACTCAAGCAGGGCAGGAACCTGGAGGCAGAAGTTGATGCCGACAGAGGCCGTGGAGGGTGTGGCTTATTGGCTTGCTCTTCTTGCTTTCTTACAGAGCCCAGGACCAAAAGCCCAGGGCCACGGCTCCCCTGCCCTCCTAATACACATCTGGGTCTTCACACATCAATTAAGAAAATGTATTACAAGCTTGCCCACAGGTTAATCTGGGGTGGGGTGTTTCCTTAAGTGAGGTTCCCAAAATGACTCCAGCTGGTGTCAAGTCGAAATGAAACTAATCACCACAGGTGTTAAGTAATTTGCCTAGAGTCACTCAGAAAGTGGTTGTTCTTCGATGGACTTGTCAAGCCTACAGTGCAGCCTGTTGTTATTTTAGAGACACTGCTAAGGAATTAGGATCACGATATTTAAAAAGCACAGCTATTTCTTGTGTTGTTATTATTAGAAGAAGCAGTGTGAAATGACTCCACTTTCCGCAAACTCACGGAGCGATTCCTAGAAACCCAGCTTTTCTCTCATCTCCTTGGGAACAAATGAGAATCAGGGTTTGAGTTGAATAATTAACGACAGATGTCCTTATACATAATCCTCAATCTACTGATACCTTTCTAACCCTTAAGGCACCAAGAAAATCGTAGAAATCAACCTGAGCAAGCAGGGAGACTTTGCAAAGCATAAATTCCTCCAGTGGAGGACCAGTTCACAGAGTGACATGATACTTACCAGAAAATTTGGACACATTTTCATTTTGTGTGATCGGAGGTATACTCTACGATCCTGAGGAAATAGGTTTTGATACTTCTTTTGCTCTTTTATTTTGTGTGTATATGGTGTGTGTGTGCGCACATGTGCATGTGCACATGCACATATGCGCTGGCAGACATGCAGATGTGGTAAATACAGCATGCATGTAGAGGCTAGAGAACAGCATCAAGTTTTGGTCCTTGCCTTCTACTTTGTTTGAGACAGGGTTCTTCTATTGTTTTACAGCTTCATACACCAGGTAAGCTGGCCTCTGAACTTCTGGGATTCTCTTGGCTCTACTTCCCAGCTCCCCTTTGAAGCACTGAGATTGGAGACGCTCACACTGTGTCTTGCCATATTTTTTATGGTTCTGGGGATTTGAACTCAGGCCCTTTCAAAGCAAGCATTTTTACTCACTGGGGTATCTCCATAGCCCTCCTTGGTCCTTTAGAATTCACATTTGCTCGTTGGAGTCTTTGAGAGATGGGGTGGAAGAACTGAGATCCCCCCTAATAAAATGCAAAATTAGTTCATGATAGAAAGCATTAGTTTGTCATTCTAACACACGTGTAGTCACATTGGACTTCTTTTTCAAACCACATAGTTATTGCTAATGAAATGATTTGCAGGGTTCGTATTTGCATGGAGGGAGGATCCTGGGGCTGACAGCAGAGGCACACATACATGCTCGCCGGAGTCCTGTCGCGGTTCCTCTAACCTTTCATTTGGTAGTACAGGCTCTCACTTGTGTGGAAATAAGTTCTGTGACAGCTGGGAGACCTTCATCGTGGAAATGCCAATTTCTTTGCCTGTTGAAGCAATTCCATGACAGGAAGTGTTGGGACTGGGGCCTTGATTTCTAAGGACAGATGTATAAAAACTTGCTATGAAATCTAGCAGTTTAAATTTCATGGATGGGATAAAAGTTTGAGATGGCTGAAATTTTTCTCTGTGTGTGCTTCTGAGAAGTCCCTAAGGAAGGAAAAAACCTGACTTTATAACACAAAAGTTGGCAGTAAGAGTTGCTTAAGTCTTTTCCTTGTGGGTATTTATGTTTTGTAATGAAGGAAGCATAATAAAATACAAAAGGAGGGTTCTTGGGGCAGGGAGATCACTAGCAAATAGTTTGCTTTGGGATTTCTCTTATAGAATTGTTTTTAGCTTTTGGTTGACTGTTTCTAGACCATGCTTGTTTGAAGAAGACAAAAAGATCTCTAGGAGACTGCAAGGCCCTAAATGTGACACATCCCACAGGATTTAGAGATATTTTGTATTAAGTGGGCTAAAAAGGTTACAGGTGGAGAGACAAATGATTGGCCATGACATGAAATAGAGCAGAGAAAGATAAATGAGATTTGACTCTTGTTGCGGCCACTGTTCTGCACTCTGTTCTGAGCTGTTCCTGTCAGTTAGGTTTGAGGGAGCTAGATGGTTTGAGGCCAGACTTACGCCATGGCCCCTTGCTAGCGGCTACATTGGTGTCATGGCTTCCCGGTGAGTTCTATTATGTTGAGTAACTCAGAGTCTCACCTTCTAGAGAGCAGCGGGCGTTCTCTGGGCCAGACTCGATTCCTCATCTAACCTTTCTGCCCAATTTCCTATGACTCATGCTGGGTACACACTGTAAACTTAACATACAACAATAACCTGTCCTGCAGAATCTGCCGGTTACATACTGTATTTAGTTTTAATTTTCCCCCTGTATTGCCGATATACAATATCAAGGTTACTAATTCCTTTCTCTTGCAGCTTTTTCATCCTCAGAGCAGCTGGTAGAATTTCCTGAGAGTGGGGTTGAGAATTCATGTGACTCTCAGTTACAAGAAGTTCAGAGGCTCCAGGCTTAGTGGCAAAGCACTTTTCTCTCCCATGTCCCCGTGTTTGATCCCCAGCCTTTCTCCCACAACAAAGAAAAGAATTTGAGAAAGCAAATGGCTCTTTACTGTGTGCATTCCCTGACTCATGATTTCAAGGTTTAGACATGAATCCACGGGACTTAGTTTCCACACCTTGCTAAACACACGACTCCATTCAGGACTTGGATTTAGGCTACAGCAGAGAGAGTGAAGTGGACTCGCGGAAGGATCTTCCAGGATATCTCTGAAGAGCTGCTGTTGGCGCTTCGGAAAGCAGCTGTTCTCTGCATGCGCAATGGACAGGAAAGCAGGGAACCACAGGCGGCCAATTAAACAGTCAAAACATGGACATCTAAGGAGTGATCTTTCTTTTGATCGGGAAGGATACTTAGAGATCACCTTTCCCTTTTCCCCAAAGATAAGTCCACACTTGCAAGGCTAATGTTTGCACGGCTGCCTGTCGAGCTGGCATCTTGGGGGGCTTGCACTTTGGTGGTGATTGCTTGTATTCCTTGGCCCCAAGTCCTTAATCATCAGCCTCTAGTAAATGGTCACGTGCACAGCCAAGGAAAGTTTGAGGGCTCTTGCTTTCTGGGATTTGTGTTTCAAGTCTACGTGATTTCCTACTGGAGAAGGATAAGTAAAGAAGATTATTCGGGAATCCATGACAAGAATGATATTTACTGAGACCTCTTTTGTTGGAAGACACACATTTGTTTCTTTGAGCATTTTCTCTGCTGGAGGCGTTTTCTCACCCTAACATGACTTCTAGGTACCTTGGTCACTTTTAGCTGTAGGATTGTGGTCTGGCAAGAACTGCCAGAATGCTAGGGTGCATCTCAAATTCTTTAGAAGGAAGGTGGGGGCAGGGGCGTGGTGGGGCGGGGATCTTTAAAACTTGTGCTTTATCTGCAGCCTATGCGAGTGCAGAGATCACAGGCAGCTCCTGGGAGCAGATGGGAATAAATGCAGATGAGCTTAGCATGGCAGAGAAAGCTCAGGTTCCGGCAGAGCATAGTTACTAAGCAAAGGGTTGAAGAGACGAGCTATTGTTCCCATGTTGTTATAGAGCTGGAAGGGAGCTAAAGACAAGTTCTAGCCAACTTCTTGGTGAAGCAAGCAAGACAGAGATGCTAAGTGACCTGCTGAAACAATACAGTTACTCAGAAGTGGTGCCGGGTCTAGGGTCATGTGTGTTTGCTCTGTGGCGTAGAACACTGAAGCAAGGAAAATGGCCAGTTTGGTGAATAAAATCCATTTACATTGACAGCTTCTATGATGGCTCGGCCTAATTTAACGTAGCATGTTTTAAGGATCTATACTATATATATTTTTATTCTAGGAATGGCTATACTGACATTGTCTTCCTTCCATAATCAAGTAAGAAGACAGTAACGTAGGAGTGATTTTTTTGGAAGACTAATTCTGAATCCGTAGCTCCTAGGGTCACATCCTTGGTTTTTCTAAGCTGACTATACATATATAATTATTAATATATTTATTATATAAATATATGTTATTTATACGATAAATATTATATATTATGTATTGTTTATATAATAAATATAATTATGAATATATGCATCCCTCTTAACTTATTAAACTGTATTACTGTGTGTATATACACATGTATGTATGATGTGTGATGGGTATGCCAATGCCATGGTGCACATGTGAATGACAGAGCCTTAGGGAGGCTAGTTCTCTCCCTCCACCTCATGTGGGTTCCTGGTATTGAACCTGGGTTGTCAGGCCTGCATTGCATGTGCCTTTTCCTCCCGAGACAGCTTGGTGGCCCTATAACTTTGCTCCTATCTCCTTATTACCTTGAGTTTTCTTTTTAATTAAGTGATATGATTCTTTGAAGGGCTTAGTATATGTAGGGCCTGGCTTATAGTGAGTCTTAATACAATTATTCAGTTCCTAACTGTACTAATGAGGAAGAGAGCAAACCCATCAGCCTACTACAGATTTATGAGGTTTTTACAAAGCGAATCCACCTTTCTTGATAGTGGAAGCATGGGCCACACCTACAGGGACAGCGTGGACCCATCTTTCTGTTATTTCCTGTGCTAATCCTATGTGGAGGGAACATACTTGGGAAGGTATTCTGAATTTTGAGTCTGCTGCCTCTCTGCACATCTGCGTGCCATGTAAGATCACGAAGCAGGAGCAAAGCAAACCATCAGGCAAAGTGCAGAAGAAAGCCACACGCTCCTGGGGGGAGGGGCCTGGTGCGCGGCAGTCACGGATGGCTCGTTTTCCATTATGAGCAAAGGCCAGGTGCATCCCTGTGGCCCAGATGTTGTTGCTTGGCCACATGACTTAATCTTTAAAAACTGGACCCGGGATCATGCCCCATGTTTGTCTATTCCTGCCTCACGGGTCAGCTAACGTCTCCATTGCTTGGGCTCAGAGATACCCATGTGTAAAGTGTTTGTCAAAGAATTCCTCATGACCCATGACACATCAAGAGCAAATATACTGCCAGGCAGCTCTACACTTGGGGAAAGAATAGGTTAAGGCACTCCCATTCCTGAGAACAAACAACATCCCTAGCAGGAAACAGTAGAGTTCCCCCTCCTCCCTTTCAGTATCTCTGTTCTCCTCCTTTCAACTTGGTAATTCTCACTTGTTGTTGCCGATGGCCTCTGCATGAATCTATCTATGGAGGAGACGAGCAAGTCCCAGACAGGGTCTCTTGTGGCATGGCTTGTGGGGAGAGAATTTCACAATGTCATCCTAAGTGCCCTCCCGTTTATTTCATCATATTTCTTGACGTTTTGGTTGTGAGCCTAGACTTGAATGACAGCCACCTCTCCAGCACTTCTTCCTTGTACATTTAATTTATCCATATGGCTTGTGTGTTATGGATGGGAGCAAATTTTAATCTTTAGAAGAGAGTACTAGCCTCCATTTATAGCTATGGTGTGGACATTAGTGCCTAGCGGTTTCTATGGGAGGGTAAAGACGTTTACGGAGAAATAGGTGAGATTGCATCAGTCACAGGCTTTTACAAACCCCACACCATAACCTTCACACAGCAACTTTGCAAAATATTGTCCTCCATTTAAATGGAAACGCGGAGATTCGAAGTTATTAGTCAGCACGAGATCACACGACAAATGATTGATGTAGCTCCCTTGCCTTTATTAAAGTGATTTATGCTTCCTCTACTGCACATGCTCAGATGAGATGGCCCTCAGCTCCTTGGGACCCTGTGAGAAAGATGGGCACAGCTATGATTGGCCTTGGGAAGCACAGAAAAGCAGCACAAAGCATTGTGACTTCATAATTTACCGAGTTTGTGGCTGGGGAGGGGGTGCATTTATCCATCCAACACTTTCTCCAAGTTTTTGCTCAAGGCTCAGCTGTGGCATCCAGAGAAAGGAGGTGAAAGAGCTTGACCCTGGATTGGGGCTTCTCACATATTTTCTACCCATCAGTTATTTTTGCCAGCAATTTTTTATGAGACCCTGAATATATAAGCTATATAAAGGTATAAAATCAAATACTTACTGCTAATAAATTATAAGGAAATTTATGAAGCAATTTTTTGTTATGCATATAATCTTATCATTTGTTAAAGAATAGCATAAACTTACATACATGTGAGATGGATATGCTTGCATCTTCAACCCTATTCAGGATTGATTGGCATTTTAATTTTGTAAGAATTGATGCTACCAGTACCTCTTTGCATACATACATTGCTTCAAGATGGCAGAAGTCTGTCTAGGACCATCTCAGAAACAGTTGGAAATTCTGCTGTCCTCCCAAAGCAAAGGTCACTGGATGATGTTTTAAAATGAAGCTGAAGTCAGCAACTGAAACATCAAATGTGCTAACACAATACAACCCAGAGACATATGCTAATGCATACTTATGTGTAGAGAAGTGATGGTATCTGGAAATCTTCGTGTTCTGTAAATTATGACAGTAACATTGCTGCCTGGGAGGAAACCATTATGTTTCTATAAGATCGGGAAGCTGCTCACGTTACAGTGAAAACACTGTGGTTGGTGACATACAGGCTTGAGTCTGAGTGGAAGTGTTTAAGACGGCCTTTGCTGGCCTTTGCTGGCCTTTGCTGGCATGACGGAATGAGCAATGCAGACTGCATATTAAACAGCTAGCTGCAGTGACATCACATGGTACTGTGTAAGTAAGCACTATCAGAAACACATGTATTTATGTGCACATTTGTTTTGAATTTCTGGTTGTTGTGTATTTAAAAATCTTTACAGTTGCTGAATTTTTTTGCAGCTCTCCTATCCATCCAGTTATATTGCCCTCACAACACACAGTCTAAGAAGCCGTGTTCTAAATGAGGAGAGGCTAGTGCCACAGTGTTTGTTTTTTGTGTAAGAGGAGGAGAGAGATTACATGGTAAAAAATTGGTCCACTGGTGAGTTTAGAGTTGGGGGAGACTTGTGGAGACAGGTGAGGTTTGGTGTGTGCTAAATACTGCCTCTTCCCCACTCCGTGAAAGGATGGAACTAGCAATGGCATGGAGTTGCTTTAGGAGGTTTTAAAGCTAATCTTTCCAATTTGGGCTAACTATAGATTTGCATGAGATTAAAGGAAACAACACATGGAAATCCATGTACCCTTCACTTAGCTGTGAGGCAAACAGGCAGAGATTCCCAGGGCTGACTGAAACTGGTCTGTAAACCTAGATGATGGAGATATGTTTTCTTCACCAGCTCTGTGGATCTGTGGAATTATGGAAAGTAAAATAAGATCCAAGGTGATATAGAAATGTCACTGCTTCTGCTCCTCATCTTCCGCCGTCTCCTTCTTCTTCTCTCTTCTTCCTCCTTCATTTTCTGTCTCTCTAATGGCTTTCTGAGCAACTTAGCAATTATCCAACCTAGTCTGTCTCTCTCCTGTCTTTTCGTTAAATTTTAAAGATACACGAAGTGATAGGTTTCATTATGGAATTTCTATACACTAGTGCCATTCATTACACTTTGTTCTAATTCGTTCTCCTCTCTTTCACTGTCCTCCCCTAGCCCCCACCGTTTCTGGTCTTTCCACCACCCAAAGTGTATCTAATTCTGGCCTTCCTGTCACGTGTATTCTATTATCCTCTCTCTTTCCCCTTCCCCTCTCCTGTAAGGTGTCTTCCTTCCCCTCCTGGACTGCTTTCTATGTTAGGATGGTACACACACTCGCAGAGGAGGGTCCCACCGGGTCAAATAGGAGCTCTCCTTTCAGTTTCTTGAAAAGATGGCTGTATCAGTCTACAGCCCTATCAACAGGGGACAAGGATTCCTCATTCCCCACATATTCACTGCCATTTGCTGTCATTTGTTTTATTGATAATAGCTACTCTGACTTGGGTGAGATGAAATCTTAAAATAGTTTTAATATGCATCTCTCATATAACTAAAAATATTGAACACTTTGATGTATTTATTGGCCATCTGAGAACTATTGACTCAAATCATTAGCCCATGTATTTATTGATTTGATGTAAGTTTTTTCGTGTGTGTGTGTGTGTTAAATACTTGGAATTCATTCTGTGTCTTAGACATTAATGCCCTGTCTTATACACAGTTGGCAGCATTTTCTCCCGTCCTGTGGCTTGTCTTCTCACTCTACCAATCCCATTTATCAGTATTTGAGGCTATTTCTACCAGAGACCTTTTCAGAAAGACTCTGCCTATGTCCATATATTGAAATGTTTTCCTTATTCTTCTCTTGCAGTTCAAATACACTGAGGTATTTGATTTATTTTTAATTAAGTTTTGTTCATTGTACAGGATGAGAGACACAGCTTTAGTTTCACGCTTCAATCTGTGAATATCCAGTTTGGCCAGCCACATTTGTTGAAGGAGCTGCCTTTTCCCCCAAATGTATATGTTTGAGAACTTTGTTGAACATTAGACGGCTGTACCTGGAGGGTTTATTTCTGGGTCTTGGTCTATATGCCTGTTTTTGTGCTAATACCACACCTTCTTTGTCACTGTCTTGGTTAGAGTTCATAGTGCTGCAATGTGATACCACAATGAAAGCAACTTGGGGAGGAAAAGCTTTATTATATCACAATTCATTGTCAAAGGAAGTCAGAACAGGAACTCAAGCAGGACAGGAAGCTGGAGGCAGGAGCTGATGAAGAGGCCATGGAGGGATGCTGCTTACTGGCTTCCTTGCAACATGAGTGGGCCTGCTTGTTGGGGTTTTCTGTCCCGCCCGGTACCCCACAGCCGGCAAGCCCCAAAGAAAAT
>LOEQ01000205.1:353155-364602 GCA_001685075.1 Bramus lutescens | reverse complement strand
GGGCTGGGTGGGGGAGGGTGGCCAACACAATAAAACGCAACGTTGACCTTTTGAAGGCAGATTCTCATAGGAACGTTTGGTCAGAGATTTATCACGGGGACTGTACTGTTTGCGCTAATGACCCCAGCATGCCTCTTTGCATATTATTGCCTTTAAAGGAAAGGCCATCACTCCGTAGAACATGCTCTTTGGTTATTTTTAAACTGTGTGGTAGGGGGAATTAGTGGAATTCCTAAGGTCATCTCCAGCTGTTTTTCTCCAAAAGAGCAGCTGAATATTTCATGAGATTTGCTCATTAGGACTTTCATCCTTCCGTGAAGGATCCTACTGGGTCTAAGTCAGGGGAGACTGGGGAACAAGCAAAGGGAGGAAGTTTGAGGGAAATGAGCTGCTGCTGCTGCTGCTGCTGCTGCTTTTGGCATTCAATATTAACCTTAGATGCAGTTCTGCATGAAGGTGGCTATTTCTCTTACTTCTCATATGCAGGGGGTATCTTTCTGGCAAATGATCACTTCCTCGAAGGACGGCTGGAATCTGAAGGGTCAGGGACCAGCTCAGTATGATGCCAGAGCAGAAGTCCTGACCAAATTACCAGATAGTTCACATCATGCAACAGTTACCATTAACGCAATCGCACTTCTGACTTGAGAATGTTACTCAGGTCAGATATTCCTTAAGACTTCTAGGAGGTTTCCAAGTGGTGTTTGAGAAGATCTATGGCTATAACACTACTCCTTTTGGGAGCTAGTTGAAGGCAGATGAAGAAGACGTTCTTCATTTCCTCTACAGGGCACTGTGAACCCTTCTGTTAGCCAAACTCAAGGGCATCTGCTTGATGCTCAAGCTGCGTTAGGAAATGAATAGGTAGATATAATTGTGCAGCCTTTTGTTTACAAAATGTCTTCTGATCTGTGCTATTGGCTCCCTGCAGTGTTTCAGCAGGGGAGGCTGGCAATGGTTTATCTCAGCTTTACAGTGGAACAAATGGAACCTTAATCCTGGTCAGAAAGCTCGTTAAGTGAGTGACCACATTTCAAACAATGTGCTGTGGATTTAAATTTCACGGTTTTCCTTCGTGACACAGCCAAATAGATTGAGGAAGGGGGGAGGCGTTTTCTTTCTCACCATAAAAGTGTTTTAAGGTTATCTTTAAAGGAAGGAAATTCTGCTGCTCATATGCCTGAGAATCAATGGAGAATCCATCTCATGGCTTTTAAAACATGACCAGTCAAAATATCTTTGCCTTACCGCTTCGGGAACAATGGTTATTGTTTGAGGTAGTGTTCAATGATGTCACAATAGCAATGCACAATTATGCTCATGAAAACAATACTTATTTATGGCTTGGCTGGGGTAAATCATGGGTTAGTAGCATTAACTGAAGATGGATTCCGCAAAGTGTCCATCTTAAAATTTCTGTCAGGGGGAAGGAGGAGTTGGCTCAGTGGGTAGTGGGCTTACCATCCAAGCATGAGGATCTGAGTTTGAATCCTCAGTACCACAGTACAAAAAATAAAACAAAACAAAGCCAGGTACAGTGGCCCCACCTGTAACTGCAGTGTGGGGAGGCTAGCTGGAACTCACCTGCTAGCCATTTGGCTAAAACAGTGAAGTCAGGAGCAGTGAGTGACTCTGTCTCCAAAGAGTAAGGAGGAGAGCGATTGAGGAAGACACTTGGCATTGATGTCTGGCTTTTCGACACACCACTACACGTATGCATATGCCCATACATGCATGTCTGTGCATATAGCTACATACATGCAAAAGAATTTCTAACACCGAGGCTGAAGAAAGATCCAGTTTCCTTATCCTCTGCTCTGAAACATCTGGAGGTGAGGTCATCCTTGTCCTGGTGAGCAGGAAACTTAGAGGAATGCTTCAAAACTTTTAATACCTTATTTAGTACTTAAACGATTTTTGTCCACTACCATGGACAAGAAGCGAAGAGGCTTTTGAAAATGAACTAAAGAGAACTTGTCTCTTAAGGAGCGTGTATGTCAGAATTGCACTTAGAAGTAACAATAATGCTGATGCATTCATTAGTGAGCAGCTAGCCTTCTGGACACTGTCTGTTGGCTTTATTCTTCTCAGCAACTTAGTAAGATTGTTAAGGTGTCCATTCTACAGGCAGGTCTGAAGCTCAGGGAAGCTAGGCAGCTTGTGCTGGGAGAGCGCACACGGTCTGCATCAGTCTACCTGACTTTAAAGCCTGCGTTCTTTCTTCCTAGATGAGATGCCGCAACATCCCAAGGGCTCGGCGAAGGAGTTAATATTGCCTGATCGTGGTGGGGGTGTTGGTGAAAGGAAGTGGGTTGTAGGAGCAGTTTCATGGGGGAGGTGTCATTCAAGCTGGGACTTGACAGAGAAGGTTTGACTATATGAAGATACTCAAAGGTGTTCTAGATGGAGGAAGCAGCATAAACAACCACCAGGCGATGACGCGAAGGGAGTGGGTGAGGAGTGGGTTGGCTGGAATTCAAGGGCTACGAAGAGGCCTATGGGAAAGTTGACTACCGGCCTTAGAATAAGGATGGCATTAATATTAGGATAAAGAACTGGCTTTTGCATCAGGGAAGCTCTGAAGGAGATGTTTAAGTAGTGGTATAGCATAACCAGAATGTTGGCTCTTGAGTCTGAATCTATTGGATTACTTAATAATCCAAGAGCCATAGAGAAGGAGGCTGGAAGTAGAACTGGAAGGAAACCTCAGAGTTCAGTATGCACGGGAACTATTGGACACGGAGGAAAAAGTGCTCTTTGCTACCCATAGTTACTTTGGAGGCTGCATTTAGTCAGGGTGCTGGGGAGGTGACTTAGTGGTAGAGCGCTTCCCTAGAACGTGTGGAGCTCTGGGTTTTATCCCCACTCCTGCAAAACAAACAAAACAGGACAGAACAACAACCAAACACTAAACACAAACCAAAACAAAAGCCCAGGGGCCTGGGAGATGCGCACGTAATGCTGCCATGCTCAGCTGGGTGGCGTAAAACACCTCCAGCTTGTGAATTACAGGAGTCGTGGGAGCTAAAATCAAGGGGTCAACGGAGTTGAGTTTCTCCTGAGGATTTTGCGGAGAATGTTCCTCGTTTTCCCAGCTTCTGGAGGTGTCCCTGAGTATTTCCCTTCAACTTCACAACCCAGCTTCCCAACTGTGATCTTCCGAGTATCGCCCCCGCCTCCCCTGGTTGTTCTCTGCCCCTCACCATGACCCCATGGTCATGTTGGTGCAACCTAGATAATAAGGCATGGATGTTCTCCCTACGACAAGATCCTTGATGCCATTTGGAGAGTTCTTTTTGCTATATGTTTACAACATATTTAGTTTCTTTAAAATAGCATGCAGAAATATTTGAAAGAACATCATTCTGCCTACTGTAGAGTTAACAAATACATATGTGGACGATAACAGGAACATTTTTATATGCCTCTTGTGATCCAACTTGGCATGTATGTGCGTATGTGTCTTTGAATTGACTTGATTTTCCTCTCTACCCTCTTTCCCTTTACCCTTCGATTATGCAATGAATGAGGTACCAGCTATGTGTCATGCAGCATGCTACACTCTGGGGGCACAGTAATGCCAAGTCCTCCACACACTACTGAAAAAAAAATGGTAGAATCAGAGTGGAAAAGTTAAAAATGTAGAACCAGAAACCAAGATACCATACTTTTGACTTACAGTATGCTACAACGGGGCTCAAAACCTAAATGGGAAGATTGAGAAATTTTGACAGTTTAAGAATGGAATCCTCGGCCTGGAGAGATGGCCCAGAGGTTAAGAGCACTGACTGCTCTTCCAGAGGTCCTGAGTTCAATTCCCAGCAACCACATGGTGGCTCACAGCCATCTATAACGAGATCTGGTGCCCTCTTCTGTCATGCAAGCATACATGGAAGGAATGTTGTATACATAATAAATAAATCTTACAAAGAAAGAATGGAGTCCTCTCACCCACTTCTTTCTTACCCACACCTTCAAATTAGAAGACTTTTAAAAAGTCTCTTCAAAGACCTCAGTGGTGAGGTCTGCATGCGTATGCCCTTAGAAACCAGCAATTTACTCCCTAAAATGGGTGGGAGAGGGAAGAGCATCCCCTGAGGTCAGAGGAAAAGCAGTGGCAGTCGTGGTCCAGCCTCAAGGCAACATGGAAGGGGAGAGCTAGGAAAATGCTGGAGCCTTCTTGCTAAGGGCTGTTGACAGGGCACTCACTACTATACCTGTTCCATTTTACCTATGACCAAATGTCAGCATCATGATAACCTCATCCAGTATGCTGACTAACCTGAAGTACAGACCAGGAAACTAATCCAGAGCCCTTAAAGGTGTCTCCAAAGACTCACAAGAGGTCAGTCGTCTTCCAAGAAGAACAAAAGTCAGTATATTCAGCTACAGCCCAGCAAGCCTTTATGGCAGGGACATAGAGAATACTCATGGCAGACGCTGGATTACAAAAGCATCTGTTTAGAAAATGAGGAGGGTGAAGGGAGACCTTGCACATTCTAGGAGCTGGTGTATCTTTGATGGGATGATTCATGGGATGAGCAGAGATATGAGCAGCTATGGGATGAGGGTGAGGAGCTTGAGGTGCCCTGTAGCTTTTGAAGCAAGGGGGGTAAATGTTGCTGTTGTACTGGTGACATCTTCAGTGTCTTCTTAAAACCTGTATCCCGGCAGCATCGCTCTTAGGGAGACATTCCTTCTCAGGGCGCCAGTGCACGATGCTGGTCTTAGTGGTACTGCTTCATTTGTGCCCTGGATACTTTGCTTCCTTCATTCTTTCATATCTGAGTCGAGCAGGGTTTAGAGAGAACAGACCAGTTAGTTCAGCGGTCTGCTCTCACAGCCTACATGATAGTCACCTGGAACCTGGAACCAAAATCTCCCAGATGGGGTCCTACGTCTGACCTGTTACGAAGAGACTCTCTTGAGGGTGGGTAGGAGCAGGGAAAGAGAGTATAAAGAAGCCTGAATGGATTTTTTTCTTGAAAATTTTAAAATTAGTATACAGAGTGAAGGGCCTCACGGTTTCAGTATTGTATGTGTGTCTTATTGATCCTTGATCTGATTTAGCCATCTCTCCATTGTCCGTGTCCATGTCTCCTGAGCATTCTTGATAGTGCCTTGCCTTCCCCTGGGAATTTTTAAAAAAGTTTTTCAGGTGATGTAGTGGCAAGCTTTGGGAACCCTAAGTTAATACATATGGAGAGGGTCCCTCACCCCCCTTCCAGCCTGGCTGGAAATGGACATAACTCTACCCAAACGAGGCTTTTAAAGTCTCAACTATTGACGGCTCCAGTTGAGTGAACTTAATATTTCTGGGCTAATTCCAGTCTAGCTAATGAATCAGCTGGCTCCTCCACTCCCTTTAGCTATGAAACCTTGGAAATAAATCTAGAATATGTCTGTAGTTCCTGCGTGCTCTCAGTGCGCAGGTATCAGGAATGCTGTGAAAAGCAGGCCCCCTCATCTAATCAGCCCTGTTTCCGCCGGAACGGGACATGGCCTGTTGGAGCAAAGTTTCCTTGGAGAGGCCTGGCTCTGATGCTAGGCAGCTGTGTGGCCCGAAGCACGTGTCTAACTCATTCTCTTTGTCTCAATTCCCTTGTCTGCACAAAGAACTCACGAAGATGCTGTGACGCAGCTGTGACCGCGGGGTGGGCGTGGGTGTACCCTCTCCTTTCGCTGCAACTGAAAATCAGTTGATATGTAAAGGGATGTGTTCAGCTTTTAGTAATTGCTGAACTTTTGAGCCGGTCGTCGGCTAAGTTTTACCTCCTGGGGGGATCTTTTATATTGATCCCAGGCCTGATCAGACAGACACACCATGTGGGGACATCTTAGAAGCTGCGTTTCTCTGGACCTTGGCACCTGCTGTCAAGTCTGATGATCTGATCCTCCCTGGCAGAGGAAGCGAACTGGCTTCCCAGGTTGTCTTCGGACTTCTACATACGTGCCTTGCCATGCTCATACACCCCCACACACGCACCCACGCATGCACACACACACACACACAAAGGGAGGGGGTAAGGGAGGGAGAGAGGGCTTAAATAAATAAACTCTGCCAACTGTGCAACTGAACTGGAAATGCTCACAGAAGCCGAATCCAAAAGCGATACTGAGCTCTAAAGGAAAAACTGCTCCCAGGAAAGAGCTCCAGATAAAACCCAAATGAGTACCCAGACCAGTAGACGCACAAATCTCAACACAGAGACAGAAGAAAGCTTGACGAGACAAGCCGCGTGGCTCCCCGGAAAGAGGAGCTCCTTCACAACAGAATTCAGAGATACGAACGTGGGTTAAATGCCAGATACAGAATCTAGACGTTTACGTGGGAAGATGGCCCAGAGGTTACAAATAGGCAGATGAATAAAGCTAACGGAGCCTGTCCAGGACCTGCAGAAGAAAGCCAGAGACAGACGAGAAAGGCAGCAATGTGGATGTGAAGGGACACTGAGATAGATGTGGTTCCAGATGGCAAGGTGAAATGAAGCCGGCATGTAGAACTGCAAGCTGACTCTACCTTGGTGCAAGCTTTGGGTTTAATGCCTGGTCGCACACGCCTGCGCGGTAGGATATTCAGCGAGGCCTTTCTGCTGGTAGGGAGGCAGACAAGGACTCTGAGGGTGCTGACTCCATCCTCAGCGTCTCCTGCAGCACCTGTGGGTTAGTTCATGAATCCTTCAACGCCAGTGTGTTTTAGAGAGGTTATGAGGGTTTTAGTTCTATGACCCATGGGACTTGTATTACTACCAGGAATGAGAGGTCATTGGGCAGAGCTTTTCTTGTTTTTGTTTTATTTTTTTTAATCATATATTTAGTGAAGTTCCATTGTCTCCTGCTGAGACACGTCTATTTCTGTTCCTTTTTGATCATCCAGCGGGTTCCCCCCACCCTTCTTTTTAGCTTTCATCCTTGATGTCATGGGACAGCCAGAACAATTTGCTTTTCTTCTGTGTAGCTCATCATGTGAAAATCACTGCTGACGTGAGTTTTCAGCCCCTGGACTGGGCATGAGGCTTTGTTTGAAACACCGCAGCCAACAGCTTTTCAGGAAAGCAAGGGATGGGTTCTGGCTCCCTTGTGGCAGAGCATGCTGGGAAAGAGAGTCTTTAGCTACCCAGGCTTTAATTGAGTCAAGTCAGCAAGGCGACTGAGGTTGAGGATGCAACCCCCCACCCCCATTTCCTCTTTGCTATCAGCAAAAGCAAGTGCTGCTGTGGTCTAGTTTCTCTCTCAGGCTCAGTTTTATGAGCCATGGCAGGGACGACACACAGAAAATGTCACACAGTCCACATTCAAAGCTCTCCAGTTTCCCTTCTGTATTGCTGGGCTTCTTTCATTTCTACCAATGCTTTCATTCCTATTTGAGTGGCAGTTGCTGTGAACACAAAACTCTCAGATATCCAAACCGTACCTCCAAACAGGTGGGTGGCAGATGAGCAGCCCCGAGTTTGGGATGGGCTGATGTCTACGGTGACACTCTGAATCAGATGTTTGTAGAGCACACAGAGGGACTCCAACCTGGTCTAGAGCTGTTGGAGGTGCCTAGTACAGGAAGTAGCATGTAAATCAGGACCTGGAAAGAAAGACTAGACTGTGTGAAGACCCAGTGGCCAAAGGAACTATAGATGCTCATCATAGCTGGTTTGGAAGGGAGAGAGCTTGAGGAAAAAAGAGGTGTGATTTCCCAGGCCACGTTGAGGACTTTTAGTTTCAGTAATTGGACCATGGAAAGACGGCAAAGGGTTTTCAGCTTCACATATGTTTTTGTTGGATCTGAGTTATACACAGAACAATCCCTTGGCAGCATGCTGAAGACAGGTAGAAGGCTGAGCACAAGGGGAACTTTCTGCTCACCACTGGGCTACTTCTGGGGATCACGTGAATTAGTGTAGTGATCTCCATGAATACAGGATTCCCTTTTGGCTTCTCTTCCTTACAGTTATTGCTATCCCCTCTTCACAGGGAGGGTGTGGAAAGAGTGGCAGGCACTTCAGGGGACATAATACTTGTTTACAGTCATGAGCCTTTGTGTTTAAGAAGGGAATGATGGTCCACAGGCAGAAAAACTTGATTTTGTCATCTCATTTTGAGGAGCCTGTGTGGAAGTGGGCACTGAACGAGATGCCAGCAACAGGGTCATCTATCATGTCAGAACAATTGGCAACTGCCTGTCTCACTTGATGACAAAAGCCTTATTTTGGGCTCAGTCTCTGTGAAAACAGAGGACTCACCTCAGCATCACTCTAAGGAATGAGTACCAGGCATGCTGGAGACACTCAGCGTCATCCTATGGAGAGACAGAATGGGTACCCGGCATGCTGGAGGCATCAGGAAACATTCGTTCCCTTCGTCCTTTATCTACCTTTTCTCAACACTGCTCCATTTCAGACTGAGAGCCGGAACCTACAGTCCTTACAGCATCCAATGCAGTCTGGACCACTTCCTCTCTGACCTGCTCTTCCTGTTCTCCTTCCTCACTCTGTGGTGCCCAGCCCTAGACAATCTGTGGGTTTCCCTCCCACCTCAGAGCACTCTGATATCACATGGCATATCTCTTCATCTTTCTCGAGTGTCATTCAAATGTCATATCAGTGAGGCCTACTCTAACCAAACCCCTCCTCTCACATGGTTACTCAACTTAGTAAAATAGGGGGTCTGAGCGGTAATATAAAACCCTCACTATCGTAATTATATCTAGATAAAGGACATAAATACCCATATGTATTGATTAAATACATTTATATATGTCTATATACACATATGTACACATGTGTATATACACACATATATTTGTATGTGGCAAAGGAGGTGGCTTTTATATCAGCTAGGCTTCTGTTGCAAATGTGAAACTTTAGTGGCTTCTAGTGATAAGCATTTGTTTCTTTCTTTTGTAGCTGCGGGTCTGCAAGAGTGATCTTGAATCAGGTGGATCAGGTTCAAGTCTATTACAGGGAGGGCATGAAAAGTTAGGAACAACAATAATTTAATGTGTTCTAGGTTTTATTCCTGGCTATACAAGTTAGTGAAGGCTTCATGGAGGAGATAACTTTGATCTTCCTTGAAGGATAAGCAGATTCCAAGGTAGACAGGAAGGGTATAGCCTATGCAAGTATATGAAGATTTTAAAAAGAGACTTTAAAAATAATGTAATGTGTATGTGTGTGTGTGTGTGTGTGTGCAGTTTCTGTGACAAAATTAAAAACTATAGGAAAATGAAACAAAGTTATCAGTTTCTGTTTATGAATCTCAAATTTCATATTACAAAGACAGTTGGAAAACAGAGCCAAGCACAGTATTGGTGTGTGTGAACATTTATCTTCTCTTTAAAAATTTTTGTATTAAAATTGTTTTCATACAATATGTTTTTATCATATTTTCCCCTCTCCCTATGCCTCACAGATTCTCCCAACCTCCCTTGCCACCCAACTTCATGTTCTCCCTCTCTTTACCAAAGAAAGAAACAAGAACAACAAAAGACAAAAAATGAAAATCAAAACAAATTAAAAATAATAAGAAGAAAAATACAAAAACAAGCAAAAAGTGCACAAAAAAAGTTGGAGTCAGACTTGACCAAGCATGGTCTTATTTAGCATCCAAAAGATAGGTGAAATAAGAGGGTGAAGTTTGAAGAGATGCCATGAGGAAAGATCTTAAGAGATGATTTACTTGGGTATGGCTCCTTTTAACAAGTCTAGAGTGGCATTTGCAGAACAGACACTCAAAGCCATGGGCTTAAGCCATGTGAAGGTCAGAGGTGCAGTAACTACAACGTGTTGTAGATTTGACCAGGATGAGTTCTGCTGTACTGCAGAATATAGATCCATGGCAGCGAAATGCTCCCATCTGCAAAGTGGCCAGCCCTCAGACTCTCTATTTTCCATTTCTTTCCCACAATTCCTTGACACCTGCAGTGGCGTCTCCTTGGGCCTGGCATCATATGTTAGGCAGCGATTTCTAGAGAGGGAACGCCTGCCACTCAGGTGAATTGTTAAACATTGACAGGCATCTTTGCACGTTCCATCTCTGTAGTCTAGAATTGGGTGGAAGCATACTTCTGAAACATTGACCTTGAGCTCAGGAGGAGGCTGGCAGAACTGGTTTCTTCCTCTCCGAAACCATCACCTCTGGTCGTTTTAAAATGTACCCACCTAGCAGTGTTTACAGACAGGCATTTCTTCTCATTGATTGGTGTTTGCTGTCTCATGATCCTCCAGGTCAGGAGTGCCCCAAAGTGGCTGTCTCTCAAGATCGTGATGCTCATGGAGCGTTCGTGTCTAAGACTGATCCAGAGAGGGTGCACTCCAGGAATGTTGACGAAGGCACATGCAAGGAGTACAGCATCTTCTTGAGACCTGCTCATTATCCCACAGACTGCTACTACCTCGAGAGACCTTATTTTTAGGATTTTGATGTCATCTGTTTAAAACTTTTGTGGAGCACAGACAAGACTTTTTACCACCAAATAAGATATTTCGTTTTTATATCCTGCAATCATCCTGGTTATAGTTTTTCTATAACTGTTTTTCCCCTGAGAATCCTGAGCCACATTCGCTACTTTATTTTTTTCTGTGTACACT
Organism: Bramus lutescens; assembly: GCA_001685075.1. Lineage (NCBI taxonomy): Eukaryota > Metazoa > Chordata > Mammalia > Rodentia > Cricetidae > Bramus > Bramus lutescens. The sequence continues at coordinate 354,022 of LOEQ01000205.1, read as the reverse complement.
TCAAAATGATTGACTTAAGCTTCCTGACAGAGGAGGAACAAGATGCCATTTTAAAGGTTCTGCAGCGGGATGCGGCCCTGAAGAGGGCTGAAGAGGAGAGAGTCAGGTAAGAGGCCAGTGCTCGGGTGTGAGGGAAAGAAGAGGCGGTCCACAGAAAATAGGGCTGTTTCCTTTTCAGCTGTAACTGGTAGTTTGTGTTGCAACCTAAACGCACACATTCCAATTTTAGGTCAACTTCCTGGACAGAACTTTTCTTTTCTTTTAGTTTTTGTTTTGTTTTTGTTTGGTTTGGTTTTTCGAGACAGGGTTTCTCAGTGTAGCTTTGGGGCCTGTCCTGGAACTCACTTTGTAGACTAGGCTGGCCTTGAGCTCATAGAGATCCATCTACCTCTGCCTCCCAAGTGCTGGGATTAAAGGGGTGCCCCCCATCACCCAGCTCCTGATGTTTCTTAACTTACCTACGATATGCCTGCAGAAATAGGATCTCTTGAAAACTTTAGCCAGGCAAGCTACTCAGGATGGTGAGCTGGGACCTCTTCAGCTCACAGTTTGAGATCAGTATGGGCAATGCAGTGAGATCCTACTTCCCCAAATAGAAATGCACCACATATGCCTTTGACTCTGTTTAAAATGAGGCACAGAACCAGGAATGATGGTGTATGTCTATTCTGTAGTCTTATAATTTGAGAGGTTGAGTCAGGAGGATTGCCTGGAGTTCAATGCTAGCCTGGGTTATTATATAAAACCCCATCTCTTAAAAAGCGAACAAATAGCTGGGTGGTGGTGTCTGCCTTAAATACCAGAACTTGGGAAGAGAGGCAGGCAGATCTCTGTGAGTTCAAGGCCAGCCTGGTCTACAAGAGCTAG
>LOEQ01000205.1:341737-352600 GCA_001685075.1 Bramus lutescens | reverse complement strand
AGAGAGAGAGAGAGAGAGAGAGAGAGAGAGAGATTTGAGATTGAGGCAATGTTGTTGTATAATGCAGTCTGGTCTCAAACTCAGGATCTTCCTGTCTGAGATTCATGAACAGGGATTTATGAGCATGTGTTACTATGCTAACTTGGCATGTATTTTTATATCTACTGTCTTATTTTTTATTTTTGTTACCTGAGTTAAACTTTAATTTTTAAGATTTAAAAAAAAATAAGAGAAGTATCCTTTCCGAATTGCTCTAACTGGTTTCCAGAGCAAAATGAAAAGTGCTCTCCAAACAGGTCAGGTTTCCATTTGACTTGGGTCCTTCAAAGAGAAGGGTCAACTTGACCCACTATCCCTTTAGAATATAATGCACATGCTCCCTGTCCATATCCCTACCACTTTCGCACATCTCCAGGGTAGAAAGAACCCTAGAGCCTGGTGCTGCATGACTGTTCCTCATCGTCCCTTCTAGGGTCTGGGTACGGCCTCCTCCTGTCTCTGTAATCATGGGCTTTGTAAGCAGTGAAATGCTCTGGAATCTGAGTTCGCAGAATTAACTTAACGGCCCCAACCCCGTTCTTCCAGAAAGGAAAATAAGCCGTACTCTTATTTCCTGGAGGGCTACAAAGGATGATTTATCTGTATTGACTCCGAACACGAATGCTTTAGAGAACAGCTCAGTTCAGGCACTGTGGCATGTCTGGTGACTGCTACAGAGGACAGTAAACGAACGGCGCTTGGCCAGTCACAAAGGGCTTCACTTGTTCATCCTTTCTCTTGATCCTGCACTCTTTTGAGCCCTTGAGTGATGGAGCGGGATATGAAAAACCCCAGCTGATGACATGTGGAAATTTACTATGTGACAGGCGGGTGATTTGCCCAACTAGTAGGTGTCACAGGTGAGAGTCAAATCCTGATGACTACCGACTTTTCTCCGCGAGATATGCCAGTGGAGAATGGGGTGTCAGTCGTGACACGGAGCTGTGATCCTGCAGATGGGATCTCCCATGTCAGCTGCAGAGCTCCGTGGTGTCTCTCCAGAAATGTAGAGGACTAACGTCGGTTCCGCCGTCAGAACTTTCCAGTAGCATGAATGTTCCACCCATTCACAGTTTCCAAGCCCTTTGCTAAATGTGATCCTTTGTGGTACTCGAAACAGCCCCGAGCTTTGGCAAGGCAGGGACTGTACCATCCACTTAGGGCCGAAGGACAGCTAGGCCACAGCGTCAGCAGGAGTGCCATGTGTCATGGGAGACCATCCTTGGGGGATGCTGTTCCGGAGGGCCTGGCAGGTTTCTGGTGGTTCCCAGCACAGCTGACTTGTTGTTGTAAAAACATGATAGGAAGAAGCCTAGAGGTGGCAAAAAGTGTTGTGTCAGCCCTAGCTGCTAGCACCACTTGGACATCGTTTTACCTAGGAACCAGGAATTTCTTGTGGACCAGGTGGGACCAGGACCTTAGTACTAGTGACAACGTACACTAGAAAGGGCAGACAGTCACAGGACTGGATTCTACTGGAAGAGCCTCATTTGATGTGTTCCACACAAGAAGGTTCCTGCTCCACAACCAAGCTGCTTGAGGGTTAAAGGGGCTTTTAGGGGTGGTTCTCAGTCTCTGCTGCAACAGGGCCTCTGGTTCCTGAAAGTGATCCTCCTAGGGCTTTGGCTCAGCAGCCCCTCTGTAATCCTTCACAGTTTGTCTGCCTTCTTTGGTCAGTTATGGCTTGATAGCTCTGGCAAGACACGCTGTTGTTAATCTGCCTCAGTCATTTCACAGACAGGCAGGATGAAAGCAGGCCAGGGGGAAATGAATTGCCAGGATCACACAACTAACTGGTCAGGGACAAAGCCATGATCTTGGTCTAGCGCCTTATGCCTGTCTCATGCTGCTCATTGAGAGTTTTCTTTTGGACCCGAACAATGAGAGTCCAGCCACAACACAGGGGCCATGGAGTCAAATCCTAGCACCGGTAGTTAGTTAATCAGCTGTGGCTCATTAGAGCAGGTCACGTAGCCTTCTTCTGAGCTTCAACTCAGAGACTGACCATGACCAGGTCCTGACTAAGGTCGATGGCAAAAATGCTTCTTAATCTTCCCGCCTGCAAAGCGCGATGGGGACATTTGAATCCTTCTCAGCACTCAGCTTGTGCCTCTCAAAAGACATAGAGAATATTACCTAATAGTTATCAGGGAATTACTCCTCAAAGTCTTAACTGTTTTTAATATGGTGACATTTAATTGTTTATCTTATAAACAAGAAACTGCTCCGGATGGGGCTGTATTGGTATTTGAAGATGATTGCAGAAGACATGGCTCCAGCCCTTAAGGAATTTACTACCCCATGGCCTTTATCCATTTAAAGGATTAGCGATTGGAAATTTGAAAATCTAAATTTTCTTCTCCTACCATGACTTTACCATTTCAATTATCCTTCCTCTTGTCTAAGCCAAGCTGGTGATATATTAATTATAGTTAGCATCATTAGAAAGGCAAATCTGCCATGACTATCTCGTGTGTGTGTGTGTGTGTGTGTGAATGCAGCCATGTATGTGTGTCATGGTATACATGAATAGGGCAGAGGAAAACGTTGTGTATCGGCCCCCCAACTTCCATAGTTATGCCACACAGTCTCTTTTGTTCCCCACTACAGGCATGAGACTATGTGGCCTGAGTGATTTTCCTGGCTCTGCCTCCCACCTTGCCGCAGGAGTACAGAGATTGTAGATGTGAGCTGCTGTACCCCGCTTTCTGCTGCTTCTGAGGATTGAAGTCAGGTCCTCATGCTTGTGTGGAAAGCATTTTTCTCACCCAGTCATCTCTCCAACCCCTTCCCTGGCATCATTGTATAGCCCAGGCTGGCTTCCAATTGTGGTGCTCCTTCAGCCCCAGCTCCTCACGTGCTAGGATTTCAGTTGTGAATGGCTTTCGCATGTTAACTATTTGGGTATTGGGAATAAAGTCACCTGGTAGCCATGAGGATGTCAATGGAGGACTCTTGCACTGTTTTCTACAAAGCCTAGCACTGATTCAGCATCCTTGTCGGTGGGGCTGTAGGTAAGGTTTATATTCTCAATGAAGCTGGTTTGCCACTTTCTGTACATCTAATGCTTTCAGTTGCTCATGTTCAAATCCATGCAAGACACTTTGGGGATGATGTGGGTTGTATGTTGCCTTCCACCCTGACTGACTTCATGGGTTATAAAAATGAGCATTACGTAGGGGACTTGCTCACTTCCTAAACCACCCAAGCTGTCAGTGGTAGCATATGAACATGTGGACCCAGGGGAATATCTTTGCAAGGTCTCTAGGGTGCACATGGGGAGGCAACGGCCCCAGGCTACCCTTGATGCTGCCTTTGTCTTCTGTGCTACAAGTATTGGGCTCAAGTCATCTTGTGTCCCTAACTCTGTCCTGAGTGGAGATGTTTGATAGGTCAACAGAGAAGCAGACATCAAGCTAGATGTTTTCCTCTCTTCTACTCTGGCCCTTTTCCTCCCTTGCGGGGAACATCACTACACATGCGTGTGTGTAATTTTAGACTTTTATGGTTTGAAAATGACATGCTGCCGAGGTGGCGTTTCCTGGGCTTTGCGTCACCCTGCCAGCAGGAAACTGATGCACACATCTGTCTGCTCACCACACCAGCACCATGTCCCGGCCCCCACATGCATATAACCACATCTGCAGCGATGGGCCTGTTTGCAGGAGATACCATCTCAACCGCCACCACATCTTATTATTCTCAGCCGCCTCTTTAGGACTTTGCTCTTTTTAAGTGAAGGCAGTTTTCACTGAAGGACTGGCTTTCCAGGACCTCTGCCGGCATTTTCCATGAAAGCAATGCAAAAAGAAATCGGGTTCATCCCTGGGACTGCAGCATGCAGGGAGTCTCACATGCACTTTCCTTTTGTTCTCAGAACAGTGCAGTTCAGCCCCCTCCAGTGGGTGGGGAAATAGAGTGGGAGAGGGTGAGCAAGCAGCCTGCAGGGGGACAGTCTTGCTGCTCTGACTCCAAAGTCTCAGCAGATTGCGGGGATCTGAGACGTGCCCGCATCTCGGAAACACATTTCTTATCTTCTTCAGTTCATTTTCTTTCCAGGTCTCGATTCTCCATCAATGCTTGTGAGAAGGACTGGTAGAAAGAATGACTCGTGGTAGCTGCCTTAGAAACCAAAAGCTTGTTAGGCGTTACCAAGCAGGGTGGGATTGCTGAGAGCCAAGCTAACTTCGGGGTCTGGCTCTGTGTTACCCTGGGCACTTCTCTCAAGTTCTCTGGGCTTGCATTATTTCATTAGACAATGAGGCCATTTTCAAATCATTCAATCTTATCATCTTTCCCAGAAGATATTGGGGGGCTGGGAGCGGGGACAGAACTAACTCTGGAGAAGATGAGCATCTCTTTGGCTGGTCTGCTGAGATTTCCTACCCACGTCTGAGAAGGTATTATTGATCAGGTCTTGTCTGTGATGTCAGGCCTTTATCGATCACGTCAAGAAGTTGGAAATTCGAGTGCATGCGTGCACACAGTGAGAAGGAGGTGGGCTGGGGACAACTTTGAATCCAGTCTGGAAAATGCCATTGTTCTTTTTTTTTCTGCTGTAAGTCTGCCTATTCCTCACACACTGAAAAAAAAATGGCCACTGGCTATCAGGGCCATAGAATGATTTTTATGCCCAATTCCCAGAATATGCCTGGCATATGTTAGGAAATTAAAGAGTAAGTGAACAAAAGATCAGGAAAGGTTGAACATGGCAGGGCACAATGGCCACCCCTTGCTATGGACTGAATCATCTGTAGTGAAATCAGAAGGATGAAATGCCGGGCACAGGTTAAGTGTGAGCTCACTCAAGCAGAGGTTGTGCAGATGTTGACGGACAGAATGGGGGATTGCGCAGCATAATCACTGGGTGCTTGGTCTGGAAAGCTGACGGGACAGTGGCATTTTTGGACTGAGTGATGTCTTGCTGCCCACCAGGGTTTACCAGGTGCTCTCTTTACGCTAAGTTAAATATAACGTGCGTGTGTAGGGAGGGTGAGCAGTGTCAGTCCCAAGAAATGTCCACTTCCCACTTCAGCTAGGCAGTGCAACAACCAGAAAATCCAGTGCTAATACGGCTTGCTCAAATTTAAATTCGAAGAAAGGAGAACTATTGGAAGAGACTTTAGCACCCACCACGGGGAGATTATTCGAATAATTGATATCTTTACAAACTTGGTCTTCGATGTCACACATATGGAGTCATCTGCAGAATATGACAAGTGGCCAAGGTGTAAAAATCAGAGGTTAGTAAACCCAGCAGAAATAATCATATGAAGAAATACCAAAATGGCCCTCACTACGTTTGAAAGAATTGTCATTTGTTTGCTGCTTTCAAACAAAAGAGTCAGAAACCCTGTTCTTACCACAATGCTTCCCACCCTCCTCCGGGCCGTGCGTCTCCACGGGCATGACTCACGTAGCCTGTGCTATTTGTGCGCTCACCAGGGCCTTGCAGGCAGTTATTAAGATGAGAGAGGCCAAGAGTTGCAAAGACCTCCAAAGGATCTATTGCACAGTACTTTCCCGCTAACAAAAACAATCTCATGCAGAAAAACCGGGAGTAGCTCAGCTGTGAGGGTTTGTGGTATGCTGACAGGTAACCATATTTCATGATCTGTTTTTTCCTGTTCTGATGAGAGATGAGCAGTCCTGCCTCGTCAGAAACCCTCCTACGATGGTGAAGTCTGGTCCCCTGAAACTTGGCAGCGGTGGGATCTTCGTTATCTCTTCTTACTCAGACTAGGGTGGCTGCTGGGCACATAACTGCTGGATGACTTACTCACTCAGCAAACAGTTACTGGGTATCAGCCCTGTGGCAGTCTCTGGGCTTCCTGGTAAGACTATAAATGGTGATAAGGGTTGTAATCCTTGTATTCAAGGAGTCTGTAGAGTCCACAGCTGCCTGGGCAAAACAGATGTGCAAATAGAACCTTGGGATCTGCGTGAATGTGAAAGGGAGGTTTAGTGGGAACAAGGACAAGGGAATCACACCTTGTGAAGCTCAGGCTAGGCCTGCAGTAGCAGGAAGAGGTATGTGCTGGACAGAGAAGCCAAGGGAAGACATCCAGCGGTCATTGGTCTCTTTATAAAAGCCCTGCTAAGTGCTTCCAGGCAAAACACTTCAATGAATTACCTCAGAAGTCTTCAAGGGTAGGTCTTACTTCCTCCATCTTTACAAGCAAGGAGACTAAAGCACAGACTAGTTCACTAACCTTTCCATTGTCATGTTTAGGCAGAATTCAAACTAGGCTTTGGCCCTATTTAAGAAAGCCTCCAGAGCCCCATAGTCTTTCCGTCAGGATTTCCTACCTCTGAAACCTACAGGTCACAGAAGAGCAGTTTCGAGGGCAACACAAAGTTGAGTGTGCCGGTGAGTGGGGTTTAGGAGAGTCTGCTGGGAAGCAACCCCAAAAAGCCGATCTGAAGCCAGGAGGTCAAGGCCTTGTACAGCATCCCTTCACTCTTCGAGCACATTGTTTTTCATGGCACTAAGCAAATATATATGAAATGAAAACCAACCTTTCTGGAGCCCCATTTGACCAAGGAGAAAGGTGGATTTTTTTTTCCTTCTGGAATTGGGCAGAATCTTGCTCCTGTTGGAAGAAAAAAAAAAAAAGAGCTACAGCCAGTTGCCCAGTGAGTACTGTCTGCTTGGTCAAAAGCCTTAGGCAACGAACAACGATTAGCAGCATTTAATAAGAGTCACAGTCCTTTGGTGGCTGGGGACTCTGAACCAATGACGCTGTCCCTGCCAGGATTTGGACACAGGACCATGACGAGCACATTGGGAACAGAATCACTTCTTCCCAGGTGACTGGGAGAGGAGGGGAGACCGGTGAAGAGTTTGTAGGCGACAGACAAAGAAGCTGTCTCCTCAGGCATACTTAGGGAAGAGGAGCGGCCATTGCTGGGCCTGGGTGACTGCCCCTCCGGCTCCTTCTCCATTCCCGGATGTGCCTGTGTACAGTCCTCATCCCCTGCCTGGTCCATTCACATTCTCTGGCTAATCCAGACTTGTCACATAGACAAGGAGCATCTCAGCTTGAGTGAAAATCGTAAACCCATTTGGATTTGTCCAGCACATTTTCTTGCAAGAGTTCAAAGTTTCCCAAAGGCTTATTATCGAATTTTACTCTGAGTGTTATCTCCACGAGTAAGAAAAGATGTTTTGAGACTCATTTTATTGCCTAGGGGATGTGAAGGTTAAAAGACTCATTGATTAGAACACCATTTTCCCAACCAGTCTCAACTAGGGATGTTTTAGGAGGGCATCAGTTGGTTCTCTCTTTAGGTTTTAGTTTTTCAGCAAGCATGAATGATTATGGAATTCTTAAAAGCAATCGTGGCATTGATGGATCTTGCCTGTGCCTCCTTGCTTTAGCCTGCCTCGGCACAGAGTGTCATGTCCTCTTCCTGTACAGGCTTCCGGTAAAGTCTCTGATAAACTCATTTCACTGAAAAGAGAAGATCCAAGGAACTGCTTATCTCACAGATTAATTATCCATTAAATGCCTGGTAGGCCCTTGGCATATTCAGAGGGTGGTTTCAGTGTTGTAATCTAATTCTCAGAGAAACCCTATGAGATGGGGTGTTTAACCCCATTTTACAGATGAGGAAGCGGCCAGAGCGACTTTCTCCATCATTCCTCTCTGCTGTACCCATCTGAATGGTGGACCTAAAGACTACAACTAAGAAGTGAGTCTGCTCTTGAGAAGTTTCAGACAGAGTAGCTAAGAGCACTTGCAGCTCTTTTAGGGGACCTGGGTTCAAATCCCCGCACCCACAATTCACGACTGTCTGTAACTTCAATTCTGGGGGATTCTGACACTCTCTTCTGGATCCTATGGGCAATGCACATCCATTATGCACTTACTGACAGACAAAATATTCATACACATAAAATGAAAAATAAATACAACCCTTTAAAATATCATGCTTGTATCACTTGATTAGCTTTTCAGTCAAAGCAGAACATTTATTAGACATCTAGGAGGTTTGTGGCACATAAATTATTGAGAGCTTCATTTTGCTTGCATCTTTACCAATTTCTTCAGTGTCAAAGTGGACTTGTTTATTTGCTGCGGGTTCTTGGCAAGTAAAGCTCTTTTCCTTTTGTAGACATTTGCCTGAAAAAATTAAGGATGACCAACAGCTAAAGAATATGAGTGGCCAATGGTTTTACGAAGCTAAGGCCAAAAGGCACAGGGACAGAATCCACGGTGCTGATATCATCAGAGCATCCATGAGAAAGAAGAGGCTCCCCGTGGCAGGTGAGGTCACAGCCAGCAATTGTTTGGGAAGGAGGGAGGGGAAGGGTGGGAGACTCTTCACTGGGCTCTTCTGAATACATCATTTGGGGGGGTGATTTGCATTGTGTGTGTCCTTCTCGCTCAAAACCCTCTTGCCTTGGATTTGGATGGGTGAGGATTGGGTTAGGTGACTGGCTGTAGAACACAAGGCACTGTGCGTAAATGTAGTAGTGGTTGTGGTTGGGGATTATGAGGAGTGTGCATATCTTTCTTTGGCTTTTCCGGTGTGTGTGTGTGTATATATATACACACAGGTATATACGGATACACATGCAAGTGTATGCACGTGTGTAGAGGGCAGAAGTCATCCTCAGGTAGCTCTTTTAGAATAGGTGCTGGCTATCAAACTCAGGTCCCGATATTTGCTTGGCAAACACTTTATCAACTGAATCCCCTCCCCAGCTCCTGCTTTGACTTTTAGCTCTGGAAATTCAAAGCCTACTGAATAGCACAAAAGGTTTACAGAGAAATCAGGTTTCATGTTCAAGGCTCTTAACGTGTGTTTCTTCCATCACCCGGTACAGTAGTTACTGGACTCTAAGAGTTTATTAAGCTTCTTTTTATTTTACCACTTTGTTTCTGCCTGCTCACAGATTTCTATCCGACTCGTTTCTAATTGACTCATGACTGGTCATTACAAACCTCTATCTTTAAAGGACTATCTTTAAAGCATTTAATAGACAGCAAATACTAACTATCTATCTTTAACAGTAGCAGCATTTGGTAAGGTACGTTTACTTGCCTGTAAGCTTTATTGGGCACCTTGAGTTAACTCACCCAAGGTCCTATTATTGCTAAACAGCAAAACTGGAACTGCAAATCTTTTGACTGTGTCACACTTATTGTAGATAAAGGTTGACTCCTAAGCATGAACAGTGCATTGCCTGAAGCTCTTTTGCTTTTCAAATGTGCCCAGGCCTTAAGAAATCTTGGGTGGTACTGGTTAGTAGTATAGACTCCATTTGCAATTAAAGATACTAGACGGATGTGTGCCAAGGCTGGTAGGGGATAGGTTCCATTTGGCAATGCATTTAGAAACTGGAAGCCCAATATTGCCCATCTTAATACTGATGAAAGCATTCTTGGCACTTATCATGTGACCTTAAGCAATTTGCTTGAACTTTTTGGTTCTAAACTTCTAAGTATAAACATAGAAAATACCTCCCACCGCATAAGACAGTGTCCACAAAGAGCTCAGCACAGCTCTTGCTCGCTGCTCGCCACTCAGCTGATGCTAGCTGTGACAGAGATGCAGGTAAGGAGAATGCTGAGTATTCAGAGGCAGAAGAGATTCCTGAAGACATAGCACAGAGGTTTTATGGGGGCAATGACACCTGAGGAGTGTGTTGCAGTGAATTTAGAACTTGGATTTGTAGAGAGACCCATGGAATAGGAGAGGTACTGGAGGGGACCTCCTAAATTAGGATCATTCCTTTGTACCCCAGAGTTGACCACTTTTTTGGCATTTAGTAAATGCTTGGTAAGGATCTCATTGCTTACTCCCACTCTGAGCATCTCTTCACTAAGTGGTCCTGACTCCAATGTAGGTCAGATTCACCTAGAGGCAGTTAGAACTTTGCTTCAGTGGTCTCCAGGGTTACCTGTTATCTGTACATCTGTTCTTTCAGGGGACTGTTTGGAAGGCAGGGATCTGAAATCAAGCAAATCTCCTGTTTTCTCTCACAGCTGTAATTTTGATCCTGAGACCCAGTTGTCAGTCACCTTGGTACTTACAAGGCCCAAGGTTCAGATCTGAGCCCTTACTAATAGGAGCCAACAAGAAGGGTATAGATTGTAGAAGTGATAGATAACCTTTCTGTCTATCGTTTCCTGTTTCAGCCGAGCAGAGTAAGGACACAGCAATGAGGGAAAAAGAAAGCTGGGTGAATAATGTCAACAAGGATGCTGTCCTTCCCCCAGAGCTGGCTGTTGTGGAAGAGCCAGAAGACGACACAGCTCTAGCAGGCCCAAGGTAAGCCAGAACATGTGGATTTCGTGGCCTGCTGTTCTATGTAGGCAGATGTGGGCTTGGGGCACAGATGAAGGACTGGAGTCACAGGTGTGGAGATGGGTAATGTTTGGGGGACTTCTGAGCTCCCAGGAGAATGGAGCCTGAACCAGACTCTTCCCTAGCTTTCAGAATTTCCAACAGTTCTTCACTGTGGTATCAGGGTATTAAGTGGTTGTTTCTTCCAGCACCAGGAGTGGTGGTTTTTCATTGGTGTGTAGGATTTTCCTGATGGGGAAGTTCAGCCAATCACATTTGGCTAGGGCATTGCCTCCTGGGGCCAGGGAAGATAAACTTGGACATCCAGGTGCGCTCTCTCTCTTCTCTGCACATGCTGGACCTCGGTCGTGTGAGTTTCCCTGTTTTCCAATTATTAGACTAAATCTGTTGTATTGAGCTGGTCTGGTTAATTCTAGCTTACTGGTCGACCCCGCCCATCAATTGGCGCCCAACGTGGGGCTGGAGAGATGGCTCAGAGGTTAAGAGCACTGCCTGCTCTTCCAAAGG
>LOEQ01000205.1:325649-338057 GCA_001685075.1 Bramus lutescens | reverse complement strand
GGGTGACTGGCAAGCAGTCGGGCGTGGGCAGCCACCTCCATTCTTTCTGAGCTCACCGTTGCTTACAGCTGCAGCCCTGGGAAATGCAGGAAGGTTTCTGAACAGAGAACGCTGGTCCCGGAGGGCAGCAGACGGAAATCTGGTAGCCAGCAGCTGTAGTCCTGATCACTATCTTAGCTGGATGGTGTCTGCTGAACTTCATAAACTAAGACAGAGGACCTGCTTCATTTTGTTTTACACTTTGATTTCTAGATGTCTCAGGCTGATGCCTTCTGTAAAATACAGAAATGAATACAGAAGGGAAAAACAGCACATAGATCATTGTCTGCTGAACATTTTGACAAAGTGCTGTAAATGGTCCTTCACACATGCTCTCAATCCCTGTACTTACATCACCATGGATCAGTGATAAACACTTTATGGATTGCCACTGGCCCATGAACCCCACACTGATAACGTATCGTGTACCCTCCTAAAGTCATCATTGAGCATGTGCACAAAAGGCCGAGAACATGGCTCAGTCAATGTGGGGCTTACGGAATGCAAGCCAGGGAAGCTCTTCCTTCTGTGTCAGACAGCTATCCACAATGAACTGCAGCACATACTGTCTGGCATGGGAAACCATCCTTTGTTATGTGAGAAGCAAGTATAGGACCCTGGGTACCATGGAGAGTCTAAGAGGCATCTACTGACCAGGGTCTTTGATGTCTCTGCTGCGGCACTTTGTTGGCTTGAATGAACCTAAAAAGGATGGATCTTTAATCTGCTTCTGCATGTCTGTTTCTTTGATTACCACTGTTGGAGACTTACCCTCTGGTAGCCTCTATTGTTTTATCTCTGGAACGGCAGAGAGGGTGGCAGAAACATCTAAAATATCAGTACTCACCCGGGTGCATTGTCAGCTTCCAGTCCTTTCTCCATTTTGTCCCTTCTCCTCTTCTCTGTCACACACCCCTCAGATGCCTGGGAGTGTCATCTTTTTTCATGGAAGGCTGTAACACAAATTAGATAATAAAGAATGCTTAACTGTTCCCCAAGGACTTAGTTTATATGCTTGGAAGTTTCAATCTCCTTTTGTTTTCTTAACCATAACCTTCCTGAAATGTGGACCCAAATGTATCTGTGTCATCCTGACAGGTAGGCCATGGGGTCCCTGGCTACGATGTAGCACAAAGAAGGTCTAGCCAGGTAGGGATCAGACATTTGTTCCCTGTGTACTGTGTACTATGTTAGCTTCAGTAGAAATCTTATTAGGACTGATAGCTTCTAAAAGTTATGAGTTATTTTGTTATAAGCATCCTCAATCAGAGTCTTCAACCAAACTAGTCAGGAGGGTCATTGGGGGGTCCTGATTACCTCAGTGCCTTGATAAGAAAGGGGCCTAAAAATTAAATGTTATCAGTAGAAGTCAGTGACTTCATTAGATCCAGGGAAATACTTCGACAAATCTAAACCACAGAGAAAGAGTTAGGATATATAAGAGTGGGAAGGTGAGCGAATGGATGAGTAAAAGACAATAGTTGGTAAGATCATGAATTGTTAAATAAAGAATAAATGGTGAGGGAAGAGATGGATAAAAAACAAATCAGGAAATAAATTAATGAACAAATGAAGTGGTTTGGACCCCAGGGAGTAAGTAATAAAAAGAAAATGAAAGAAATAAATGGAAAGAAAAAAGTCATAATGGAACCAGCAGCCTCCAGATCCCAACGCTTTGTTTCAAGAATCTCTTTCTTGAGAAGTGGAAGGGAGAGAGGGTCGAGCATGAGACCACTCTGGGTCAGCTAGACAGACACTGTGGTGCTTGTAAGGATGCAGAGATGTCCAATAAGACAGAATGGATGGGTTGTTTGGATGTATGGGTTCTCAAGCACTGGTGATTAGAGAAAGGTGGAGGCTTGGAATGCTCTTCCCAATTGACATAACCCTGGGATTGGAGCATTAGGGATGGAAATCAGGGAGGCATGGCGCAGGAGAGGGGCCGCCTACTGTTAGGATGTGTACTGTCCGCTATCTAAAATCTCTCTGGGGCACCTTTCCAGAAACTAAACTCTTCACCATGCTATTTCATTCTCTGATCCTGAAATGGTCAGGAAATGAGGAGGTTAACTTCCCAGCATCCCATTTACCGTTGGTTTGGGAGGAATTAGATGCTCTTTTTGCGTATCAACATAGGGAACCAAAATGCCACTTCAATACCAGTGTTTAAGTCATGCTTACTCTATCACCAGCCTCCTTCTTGCTCTCTGTGGAACAAGAACCAATAAATCCCGACTTCATCTTGGCATCTGAAATAGCATTGCTTTTTATACCAATGACCTCTTTCCTGGAAGGCTTTTGTTATATCTATCTAGCCTGCTCTACCAGAAGAATCAGCTATTTTCTAGGACCCCCAGTAACAAGGTCGGTGGAAGCTACAAGCTTGCCCTGGAGGAAGATGGGGTTGGGGTTGAGCCAGTAAGCGGGACAGTGCATTTGAGAATACTCCCCTGAAGAATTGATAGGAAATCCGGTAATTGGAATTAATTTCATTTTTAATCTGTCTGGCCCACAAGATCATTTCTATTGAGCTCTCAAGAGAATATTTAATCTTATCAGATCTTTAGATTTGCTCCAGTCAGTTATGGTAATAAAAATGTTCTAGGCGCATCCAAGTGCCTCCTGCTTGGATGGGAACACTTGTGCTCACTGGGTCTGTAGTTTCTCAAGAAGTGTGTGTGCTCACAAAAATACTGCTGACTCGAAGGGCTTGAAGTATGTTTTCTAATTCACTACGTTTGTTTTTCCTCTGGGTCATCGCTTCCTATTTATTTATTGAAGTGCAGTGGAATACCCCCGACATGCTGAGCCTAAGCTCTAAAGCCAGACTGTTGGGGAGAGGCAAGCAGCAGCCTCCAACGAACTTAACAGCCCTGAAGGAGATCAAAATAATTTAAAAAACAATCAAAATAATTACCTGCAGAATTTCTTTCTGGTTCTAGAACAGTATTGACATCTAGTGTTTTAGTCATCTTAGTTTGCCATTTTTTTTTTTGAGTGTGACTTCTGATATCACAGGTCCTTTTTGGAGAATGTGGGAAAGAAGTTACAGAGCACAGGCTCTTCCCAGTTTAAAAATCTTATCTTGCAGCTCAGTTTGGTGGTGCACACCTTTAAATCTAGCACTTGGGAGGCAGAGGCAGGTGGATTGTGAGTGCAAGGCCAGCCTGGTCTACACAGAGTTCCAGGACAGCTAGGGCTACACAGTGAGACACTGTCTCAAACACACGCACACGCACACGCACACGCACACACACACACACACACACACCACACACAGTCTTGTCACATAGAATGTATTGAGCATCTTTTATTTTCATGATGCAATCTGCCTCCCTCTAGGAGGGATTCTAAGGATGAAATATACAGTATCTGGTCATAAAGGATTATATCCCTAGGAAAGATACTGCTTCTTTGTAAAGATCTGCTGTCATGATAGCAAGCAATACCAGGTAGGGAGCAAATTCTCAATCCACAGGACTAATAAAAAGTGTTGTGATGGGAGGGGCAGTTTAGATTGGACCTGAATGCGATAGAACTGATGATGTCAGCAGACAGTGAGGTGGGGTTGAGTGGAAACAGCCAAGAGTCACATGATTAGGCTAACCGCTTTGTTCAAGAACCCTGGAGCAGACTTCTGTAAGGGAGAGATGGATTTCATCTCTCCTGAGGACAATCACGATGCGCAGTTTGGGCCCCTGGAGCCTGGGGTCATAGGAGCTGAATTTCCAGGTGTGGAGGGCGTATAGTATTGAGGTTCTGTTTATCCTTTGGGGTTAGGGAGTGGAAAGATGGCAGGAAAGCATGGCTGTCCCTTGAGGAGCCCTAACCTCTGTGATTGGCTCAGGTCCTCTGATTAGCCTGCTGCTTTATTTACTAAGGGAGCTCATCATTCTGAGCCAGGCATCTGCTCTATACGGCTCATCATATTACCCACTGGCTCTTTTTATAAGTAATTTCAAATCATTTTTCAGATTATATTTACTCTCCCTCACAACCCTCCAAATGTAACCCCCTTTTACTCACTTTCAAATCTGTAACCTTTTTCAATTGTTACTTTTGTGCCTGTGTTCCTAAACACATAAATACACCTGTCCATACTGTTTAATGTTACTTGTACCAAGTTTTCAGGGCTAACCATTCAGTATCCGATAACTAATTGGTGTGCTCTTCCCTGGGGAAGCCTATCCCTCTCGCTCTCAGTATTCCTTGGTTGCTTGTAATACTTTGTGTAGGGTAGACTTTGTAGGGATGGGCTTTCCCTCGTCTATTGGTGCTGTTCTTGTTCAGCTCGTGTTTAGGCAGCAATGCTGGTGAGACTTCATGGGTATCATATCTGACGTTTGTAGGAGACAGAATCTCATAGCAAGCCCCTCTCAGTCTCTTACAATCCTTGTGCCCCTTCTACAAGGATCCCTGATCACTGATGTGGGAGCTGTGTTGTAGATACTGCATTTTGACCTGGTATGGTTTCCTGTAATGGACACTGTTGCAAAGAACTTTGCTTTGTGATGGATGAATACACTTATCTTTGGGTATACGAGCAAATACCAGGAACACAGTTAGGGATTGTTTAACACAGTGGCAGCTGTAGGTTCTCCTCCAAGATCCAGGACTGCACTAGCACTGGGTGGTTGGCTCTGTTTCCCCTACTGGCCTCCAGAAATGGCACCGGAAAGAAATGGCTTCCTGGCTCTGAGCTATTGGCCTTCCACTGTGTGGACACCAGGTTCACTCATTGGCCATGCTTGTTTTTGATACTTTGCTGCTGCACAACTTGATTTGACTTTGCGTTCATCTAGTGCGGGGATAAATTTCCTGTAAGGACCCTCTGTCCAAATTATGGTTCCATTATAATGTCTTCCCTTGTTTTCCATTTCATATAACCCTCCCTTCCCTTTTTTGCCTTCATGAGCTCAAGCCATAAATGACACCTCATCTGCCCTACTTTACCTTTGGATCAGTAGAGAAGGTGATGGAAGGAAGAGAATGGCTTCCTTAAGAGATGAATGGTTTCCAGGGACTCGCTGTGAAAAAAAAAAAAAGAATTAGCAGTTCAAGGACAGAAACAAGAATGGGAAACCCAAAGTATCCAGCCCTGGGGTTTAGTGGCAGTAATCTTGGGCAAGGTTCCATGGTTCCAGGGTAAAAATGTCTCCTTGCCTGGGCTTTCTGTTCCTCGGCCATGTGATGAGAAGCCATCACCTTCAGAGGATTTTTCCAAGCTCTTGACTCTGATGTCACTTAGAGCTGGTGGAGATTAACAAAGGAACCGTGGTTCCAGCCAACAGTGACTTCATCTTTTATGTCTAAGGCGAGGCTCCTGGAGTGGGCCTTCTCGGCAAGCTGATTTTCCTCTTCTCCTGGGATTCTGAGACCTACTTTTCTTCTTTACTCATAGCCAAGGGAATGACCTGCTCCACTCACCATTTGCTGTGACTCCATTTGACTTTCACCCTGGGACTGCTCTGCCTCTGGATAGTGCATCAGGCTTTAGAGAAGCCTCTGCTCTTTAAAGCAGCTGCAGTCATCTCCCCAGCCACCCCTTCTCAATGCCCTTGTGGTATTTGTCTCTGTGTCTGAGTAAGACTGCATCTATTAACCTGTTGGATTGGAAGGTCATAGGGAATTGCCACAACACGTCAGCCTTTGTGTCCAGCTATCTGACTTGGTCACACAGTCTCTTGGCCAGGTCACTTTACTGAGCCTTTGCTTCTGTTACGTCTCATATACATTAGGGGAAATTCTGCTATGGAATCAGGACTTTGTGACTTTATTTCATCCATAAAATCCATTGCTCACTTTCTCATCTGTATCTGACCTTAGATTTAAGTTTGAAATGGGTTCATTTCCGCAAGTTTAAATGGTGAACCTCTTGTGCGTCTGTATCCTGGATATCTTCAAGGGTCCTAACAGATGATCCTTTCTTATGATGAGATTACATCCTTCACTCCATCATTTTCTTTGTTTTTGTACCTTATCATGGCTGGACCCCAGTTTCTTCTCCCTTCCAGGCGGTTGGATCTTATAAACTCTCTTCCTTCTCCTGCCTTAAAAGCCCTTGACGGTTGTCGCGCCCACCCTCGTCCAGCAAGGAATGACACAACACCAGAGCTCTTCTTGTCAGTGGTTTATTCAGGCCCTTTTTACAGCAATGGAGTCTCTCTCTCCGGGCAAGCCTCTCCCAGCCCTTAAGTAGGCCAAAGCCGCCAACCCCGGATTGCCACGTGGGCACTGTCCATTGGTCCATGCATACGCAAGCAGCTTACGACCGTCATGCGATCCGGGAGTGATCGCTACTCAAACGGACTCGGGCCATATATGGAGTTGTTTGTCACAGAGAGCCCGCGGAGAGCGGAAGCCAGCGCCATGTTTAAGGTGCGGCTCCATGTGGCTCTCTACAGACGGTGAAGCCATGATCTATGCTTCCTGCGGAGTAAGGTTTTATTCTCTTAATGATTGTTTCTTTTGCAGTTCCAGTGTGGTGGATCCAACTTCCGTTGTGAGTGATATGTCCCAGAAAAATGCAAGGAATCCAGCTGTGTCTCTGCCCAAGGTAGATTGAGCCTAGATGTTTAAAACTCTCATGATTGGCAGGAATGCCATTTTCCTCATCATAGCAAAGCAAAACAAAGAATTTTGTGATTCATTTTGTGTGCCATATGTGCTTAATTTGGGTATTTGATGTAAGAAGTCACTCCTGTGATGGATAAAGTTGATAATAACGTCGGTGTTGCTAAAGACCCAGATTTCTTTTTGTCTTTGAGAGTTAAGTGTCTAAAGACTGGAGAGATGGCCTAAGTGTTTAAAAAAGTTTACTGCTCTTGCAGAGGGCATGACTTTCCCAACTCCAGCTGCATGGAGAGCCAATGCCTCTGGTCTCTGCCACATGCATGCTCATGTACCCCCAAATACGGACACATAATCAAACCTTAACATTGTTTTCAAAATAGCCAGGTGGTGACCCATCATTTAATCCCAGGCCTCGGGATGGAGGAGAGCAGAGACAATAGGGATCTCTGTGAGTGCCAGGCCAGCTTTGTCTAGAGAGTTAGTTCTAGGCCCGTCAGGGCTAGGCAGGGAGACCCTGTCTCAGACAGTAAAAAGTCGAAAGCCTGTATGCTGCTGCCGTTCTTAGGCTACTAAACACGGCTTGTTAGTTCTACCATAGTCTTTGCTTTTTGGCATAGCTTCTTGTACGAAATTGCCAATTTGCAAAACAGCAAACAGTAATCATTGGGAGTAGGTCTTGCATTAATATGAAAAATCAGTGGCAGGAAACGTGTGAACCCTAAGCCACTCTACAGACTGTGTAGGAAGGCCCTGCTTCAAAACAGCAACAAAGCCAGTCTGCTTGTACTTATACCTTTGCTGTCATTAGGATTGGCCGTAAGAACGGCCAAGCGCTTCACGATGACGGAGGTCATTTCAGACAGCTGTAATCAATCTAGTATAGCAACTAGTGTGGTAGAAAGAGCCCTGGTGGGAATCTGACCTGATTAAGAAACCTTGCCCTTAGCCAAGTCTTTGCTCTTTATCAATGAAATGTGCTTCTGATCTAATTTTAAAGGACTTTGGTAATGTGTATACTTTATATAATTGCATCTCTGCTTTTGTATGACGTATACTAATTTTATGCTAACCAAATTAAACAGTTTCCCTGGCCCCAAACATGCCAGATAATGTATTGGGCTGTTTAAAGCTATCAAATATGTGAGATCTTAGGCATTTGCTAGTGCTGGGTTGCTATTATGACATTTAAACAAAGTTTAATAAACATTATTTTTCCCCAGCAAAGGAAGAATCCATTTAACAACTCTGGGCTGCCAGAAGATCACTCACCGCCACAAACCAAAAATGAGCAGTCAAAAACTGGAAAAGCTGGTTTATTTCAGATTTCAAAAGAGGGTAAATATTACTTTTCTGGACTAGCTATTTTTATCTTTGTTATCCGTGGACTGGGGGAAATACTCAGAGTTCCTTTCACTAAAATAACTCCCTAGAGAATGTGAGACGTCCTGATGGCTTTCTTCTACTGCTGTGTCCTTAGTCTAGATCTTAGGAACTGAATGTCTGTGCATTCCAGGCCTGGGGCTGTCAATTGTTTCGTGACCTCTATGCTCTGAGTTCCCTCATCAGTGACATGGGAAAATTTCGGACCAAAGGCATGTAGTCTTTTCACATAACAGTATTTCTTGCAAGTCTGCCATGTGCTGATACAGTTGTCTGTTTGAAATTCAAAGAGGCAGAAAAACAAATTTAAAGTTACCCCCAGGAAGACATGATAAGGCTTGCCGCTCAGAAGTATTTCATCGAGTGTGTCGTTTGGTGGATTTAAATTGGTCACTTATGGAATTTTACAGGCCAAGAAGAGGGAATGCCAGATAATTCTGTCCCTTCAAAAGCAACTCTAAGAAGATGCCACTGACTAAAAATTAGCCTAGGATGAAAAACAGTTGGACAATGATCCAGGGCCTTCAATTAACCTGTCTTAATAAGTTCCCCTCGGGTATACTTTATAATACACAAAAATGCAGGGAAAAGTCACTGAGACCTATTAGCTGTTTCCTTTTTAAGCATTTTTGAGACGATATTAGTTTAGATATTGGGATTCTAATTTTAAACATAGAATTACTTTTTATGGTTTTAATATATGATTTTGAAAGGCTGTGTTTGTGTTTTGTCTTCGGCCTCCTTTGAGAATTTTTCTGAAGACTGTTTTTAGATTGTTTTATGCACGCTTGGTGCCCTCAGAATTCAGAAGAAGGTATCAGATTCCCTGGGAGCTGAAGTTACAGATGGTTCTGAGCCACCATGTGGGGGATGGGGTTTGAACCCAGATCCTCTGCAAGAGCAACAAGGGTTCTTAACTATGGAGTCATCTTTCTAGACCCTGAAAACTCTATTTTAAAAGCTTTTATAATCATTGTAAAATATCTCAAAACAAGTAAGGCACTGCAATATTTCCAGTAATTTCTTCATATACAAAATAGTGGATCTTGATGTGAGATTTTACACATATACATCACTGTCTCTTGTTGTGTTCTTCCCTACTACCTCCTCCCATCCCTCCCTCTACTTGTTAGTCCTTCTACAGATAAGGGGGTAAATAAACCCCCTTCAGCTTTCATGTCACACACACACACACGCACACCTAGATTCCACATAGGAAAAAAGGTGACATTTTTTTACTTTTCTCCATATTTTTCCGATTTTTTAACCTCTGTCTGCTTTCTCTTTCAACCTCCCCCATGTGCTCTCAGACAGTGCCCCTTCTATGCTCATATCCTCTGTGTGCGCACATATATGTGTGTGTGCATGCATGCCATGACACACCCATGGAGATCAGAGGGAAACACCATGGACTTGGTTCTCTCTGTCTACTTTTTTATGGGTTTCGTAGGATGTGAATGGAAAATGCCTTTACCCTCTGAACCATCTTACCAACTTCCATACAACAATTTTAAGATATGACTTTCTTTTTCACAACAAAACTGAACAGAAGTATATACAATATCTATACATACCCTGTCCCCACACATGCAGAGCCTCTGTCATGATTAGCATCTGCCACCAGAGTGGTATGTTTACTTTTCTATTGCTGTGAAGAGATACCATGACCAAGGCAACTTATAAAAGAAACCATTTAATTTGGGGGCTTGCTTACAGTTTTAGATGGTGAGTCCATGACTGTCATGGCGGGAACACGGCAGCAGACATGGTGCTGGAATAGTACCTGAGAGCTTATATGTTATTGGAAAGTAGAGAGCAGGGAGAGAGAAAGCTAACTGGGAATGTGGGTGCCTTTGAAACCTCAACACCTACTCTCAGTGATGACACACCTCCTCTAACAAGGCCACACCTCCTAATCCTTCCCAAACAGTTCCACTGAGTGGGAACCAGACATTTAAACTACCGCATAGATGAACCTACTTTGAGTCCATAGTTCACATCAAGGGTTCGCTCTTGGTGTTCTATATTCCACAGCTTTGGACAGACGTGCAATGCTGTGTTTTCACCATTGTAGTATCACTGAATAACGTTACTACTGTAAACACCATCTGTGTACCAACGCATGAGCTTGTGCATGCTCCCCCCTGAGGTCTGCATTTATGCAGCTTCTCTTGTTATCTTTACTGTTTCCATAGTGCTTGCTGAATACAGACTAAACTTAGAGCTGCTTTAAAGTGTAGTTTCTCTCCACTTAATATAGCTCTTAATATGTTTTAATTTTCAGATGAATTGTCAAAGTCAAAAGAAAAGACTTATATCCCAGATATTTCAAGTCAAAAGGTAGAGAAAGCAATGCAACCTGTGTCCCTGGCACCTGAAAATGGGTCTCAAATCAAAGCTCCAATCCCCAAGGCCAGAAAATTGCTCTACAAATCGAAGGACCTCAAGACAGATGATAACCAGTCTTTTCCTAGACAAAGGAGGGACTCCCTGAACGCAAAAGGGGCGCCAAGGGGGATCCTAAAGCGTAACTCCAGCTCCAGCAGTACGGACTCAGAAACTCTCCGCCTAAATTACAGCTTTGATCCAAAGAGCAGAAGCCTATCCCCTGGCCTAACCATCCACGAGAGGATTTCCGAGAAGGAGCCGTCTTTAGAAGACGATTCGCCCACAAACTCGCTGGAGCCATTTAAGCACGTGAGATTCTCTTCCGTGAAGGACGAACTTCCTCAGGGTCCTAGACCTGTTCTTGGCCAAGAAGTAGGAGAGTTCACTGTTTTAGAATCTGACAGTTTGCAAAATGGAACAGAAGACGCTGGAGGCCTAGACAAGTTTCAAGATCACCAAAAGCCCTCCCACGGGAAACCTTTGTCTCCTTATCAGTCAGTGTCAAGCCCAAGTGTGTCAGAAAGGGAAACACACCAGCCAACGTCTTTTGGGTCTCTTCCAAGTGATGGGCTCCCTTGTCACTCAGACTTTCAACCCGCAAGACCACAGCCTGTTGAGAATTCACCTATCATCAATGATTACCAAGATAAATCACCATCTCTAACAAGACCGGAATCAGAGTTGTCCAAAAGCCCTGCGGGTAAGGGTTGTCGTTGTGGGTTACAAAAGCTGTCCCCATAGCTTGATATACCCAGACCAGTTATCCTTGTAGAAGACCAAGGTATTCTTTAAGCATCCCAGCTAGAATTAAAAAAGCTGCTGTGGGACATGGATTTGGTGATGTTGCCAAAAGAACCAGAATAGCACAGTGCCTAGCTTATATTTAATATGAATTCCTTTACATTTGATGTGATGATGATGATGATGATAAAGATGATGATGATGATGATATCAGCCAGGTATGGTGGCTCAGGCCTTTAGTCACAATACTCAGGAGACCAAGGCAGGAGAATCTCTGTGAGTTGAGGTCAGTCTGGTCTACATAGAGAGTTCCAGGACATCCAGAGCTACATAATAGAGAGACCCTGTGTCGAAAAGACAAAAACAAACCAAATCACTTGTACAAATGGCAATGTTTTGAGTTAAATAAAAGTTATATAGATGGTAAGAACTGAAAAAATTCTAATATGTTTGTTTAGAGTAAATATATCATTATTCACCTGCCATTAGGCTGAGAAACCAGACTCAGTACTTTTGAGGGAATATCCTTCCAACTACCTTCTCAGGTCCCTTCTAAGTAATTACCACTTTCTTGGACCTTGAAAAGCAAATTGGAAATATAATGTTGTGCACTTTCTCCCATCTTAAATAAGCCTTCATTCAATCCTTAGATAATTTTTAATGCCATAAGAAAATAGCAATAATCAAGTTTCTAATTCAGTTACCTCTCTCTTAGTATTAGGTTAATTCTGAAGTAGTTCAGTTTAGCTTAGTTTAGCCCTACAGTTTGCTACTTTTTGGGAGACAAGGCTCTTTGCTCTTTGCATGTTTAAATTATTTGAATATAACAGAACTTCTTTTATAAAAAGTAACAAGTGCTTCTCCAAGCGATGAGAGAATTCATGTGAAAAGAAATTACTACTGATGGACCAAACATTAGCAAATAATCAGGTGGCTTTTACTTAAACCAGTGGTTCTCAACCTTCCTAATGCTGCAACCCTTTAATATAGTTTCTCATGTTGTGGTGACCCCCAACCGTCAAGTTGCTACTTCATAATTGTGATTTTGCTTCTGATTGTAATGTAAACAGTGCAGGATATCCACTATGCAACTCCCATGGGGGTCATGACCTTCAGGTTGAGAACACTGACTTAAATGTTTATCTTAAGGATGAAAAAACTTGGGGATAATATTTCCCTTTGTTATAATTTACATAAAGAAAGTAATAAGGGACTGGAGAGATGGCTCAGAGTTTAAGAGCATTGCCTGCTCTACCAAAGGTCCTGAGTTCAATTCCCAGCAACCAC
>LOEQ01000205.1:294997-316058 GCA_001685075.1 Bramus lutescens | reverse complement strand
TCCCCAGGGCGAGCTCACTAGCTAGACTAGCCAAATCAGCGAGCTCCAGGTTTAGTGAAAGACCCTGCCTCAATACATAAAGTAGAAACTAATAGAGGAAGAAACTCTTCTCAACCTCTGGCCTCTTCAAGCACATGCATACCTCAGGTACAAATGACACATATATGCATATGTGACTATGCACACACACAAACAATTCAGTAAAAATACAAGTGGGTTTTAAAGAACTGCGGTAGCTAATCATGCCAGGGAAATTTGTACTAGTAGGTTAGCATCTACTGAATATTCAACAAGTTTTCTAAGAATTTTCCACAAGCACCTTCCTGCCATGAGAGGCAAACAGTTATCTCCACGTTATAACTGAGCAAAATGGTCAAATAAGAGATCAAATGCCTTGCTTAGTATTACACAGTGGACCAGAGGCTCAAAATAGACTACTGTCAGCAGCATTTACAAAGTGACCATATTACATATGACAGTGTTGGGTGCCTAATGCATTTTTCCTTGATATGAATTTGAATTAGTCCTTGACTTCAAGAACCTTCCTTTCTCTTCTATCACGCTCTTGCTACTCAGACACTTCTTTTGGTACTGGCCAAAGACTACCATGAAGTGGTATGTCAGGTACTGTTTCATGCAGGCTGTTGCTTACCTGCTGAAGTGGGGTGGGCTTCAGATGTGACAGAATGTACATCGGGACTCACGTGCCAGACCAGTGGATTTAGAAGCCACGGCCTCTGGAGTTTTGTTCCTACTATTTTGAAGCCATGATCTCTCCTGGGGTTGCCGAGGACCATGAGAAAATTTATTACCACTGCCAAACTCAAATGATTGCTGACATTGTCAGGCTTAGGCTAAGTTTTAGGTACTGAAATTTTAAGATTTTAAACAAAAATTGGGGTTTAGATAGAAAGAACAGGAAAAGAGCTTCGTCCCCAAAACAATCCATAAAATTCAGAGATTCCCAGGACATAGAAGAAATATTCCTAGTTCAGATCGCAGCTGTAATCCTCCCAAGGATCTTGGAATTTCAGGGTTGGAGGGGACCCTGAAGGCCATTCATTTCAACCTCTCTCAGTAGCAGAATTCCCACTAAAGCCTCCTCAACAGGTGGCCAGCCCCCACATCCGCCTGAATGCTTCCAGAAAAGGCAAATCTAGTCCTCTGTTGAACAGCTCTGATTGTCCTTCCTTATGTTAGTGATGGGCACCAAGAGAAAAAGGAGAAAAGGGCAACAGTTGTGCTATTTAATAAAACAAAACAAAACAAAACCCCTCTTGTCTGAGAAGTATAGGGTTATTTCCATGGTGCAGCTCTAAAGTGTTCAGGAATGTGTAGGGTTAAAAAAAAAAGTGAGCTGCCGGTATTCCTGCGTGCTCTCTCTTCCAAATACTGATACCCACTCTCACACTAGCCTGCCAAGATTCCACTCAGCAGCTGGTCCCCAGTTCCATCTCTTCGGTTGGCTTCCCATGCAAGCCTCCCAGAGGCACATGCAAACGATGATGCACATACACAAATATTTGCTAATGACCATAGGTTTGGGAAGGTGTTAGTCATGGCCAGAGTCTTACCCTCTGCCGCAGGATAGAGAGGCTGCTTCAGCCCTGCGCTTTCCCCTGCTGTCAGCGGATTGCTTGCTCTGAGCTAACCCTTCTAACCCATGGGAGTCAGCGCACAGCCGTTTGCCGATGTGAGCTGAATCGGGCTGGGATGGAAGCGCCCGCTAAGACACTGGCTCAAGTAGCTAATCTAAAGAGAAACTATTTGGGGGAAGACATCTTGGTTGCACCCCCTCACTGCATTTTGACTAATTGCTTCCCACTCCCAGCTGCGGGGAACTTCCAGGGACAATCTCATTGTTCTCTAATGGTCAGCCACATTAACCATTTGCTAATTTTTCCTGAACAGATCAAGCAAAAGTAGATAATCTGCCGGAAGACTTAGTACGTAGTGCTGAAGATGGTAAATATCTTTATGTATTTGCATGTTTGTTTGTGTATTGAGTTCTGGGGTGATTTGGGCAGTCACGGGGATGCAGCTGCTGGATAAATAGAAGAACGTCATTTTCCAGTATGTATTGGATAGTGCATAAATTGTAAGAGCATACTGACTTGGTACATTTAATACTGCCAGTACTCTTCAGGCTTCTGCTGGTGATAACATGAGGATATCATCAGATGCACCAGAGAAGCAAGGATTTCTATAAATAGGAAATTATATTTCTGTGGGTATGAGCTAATGTGTGTTACTCCACCTTGCAGAACTCTCTGAAGGCAGAAAGAGTAGAGAAGATCTGAGCTAAATTGTTCTTGTATTTGATTCTCAAATCTAAGCAGTTAGGATTTTTCTGGGCACAACTAATAGTCTTAACTTCCAAGGACTAGGGCTCAGGACTAGATTAGGAAAACCTGCCCATGATTATATAAATGAATAAGGATTGGGGGTGAGATGAATTGATTTCAACTATTAAGGAAGCAAAGCTCTTGAAGTATGTATTACTTTTGTTATCAAATTAACTGTGTAATGGAGCCTTGATGGAGGGGAAGAAACGCTGGAAACAAGTCTCGTTCTTGCAGTTCAGCAGTTGAGCAAATGAATGATTTATATTTGCCCGCAGTTCCTAAGTTTTGTGAGCTTCTTTTGCTATAATCATAAAAATATGTACTTAAACTATGCTAAACGCACCCTGAGAGCGTCTCGGAGGTAATATTTTTCTTTTGCTTTTACGTATAGTTTCCTTGTTTTATATTTACAACCCCCCTTGTTGAAATAAATGAGAAAATGGGTTTAGTCTTTATTTTGACTAATTTATTTTATTAATAAAGAAGTTCAGAGAAATAAGGTGGCCTTTCTACAGTCATGTAGCGCTTCAGTCCGTGAGAGAGCGGAAGCGTCATCTCAGATGCTCCTGGCCCGGTTCGCCCTGGCCATGTCCGTGCAGTGTTGGAGTGGCTTCCAAGAATGAGACCTCAGGTCTCCTAGGCTGCATCTGAGACTTTTAAGTGAACAGGAGACTTTAACGAGGCTAATGTAGGATCAGACTGGGGGTACGACAAACTGAAAACCTGTCAGATGAACTCTGCAGCTTCGGCTGTTAAACTAGCCTTTGAGTTTTGCTTTCCTGTCTGTTTAATTCTCAACTGAAATGCTGTTTTATTCTTGATGTTACTCTTTTGGGTAGATCAAAAGGCAGACCAGGAGCCAGATACAAATGAGTGTGTACCAGGAAGTGAGTAGCAGGACATTGCTCATGGATGACTAAATGTTTCATTCTGCATAACATTAAATGTGCTAATGAACTAATCCATTAATACCACAGCACTTATTATTACTATATTTCTGGAGCTTGCAAAAAAAAACTATTTCTTTCTGATTAGGGCTTATTAAGCACAGTTTACTCCTGCCTATACCAAAAGAATGCATTTTCACTAAGAAAGAGTTGTATAACGTGTTTACATAAATTGCTATTGATAAGTTATTGACTTCCCTCTGTTGTTTGACTTTTCTCAAAATCAATTGGGAAGATTTTTTTTTTTTTGCGGTTCAGTTTTATGTTGCATTGTGGTTGAGCATGTCAGGTCTCTATAACTTTTATACAACAGAGGTTATAAAGCAATTTATTGCTTATTAGAAATCCCACCCAAAGAACTGTGCTTGACAGTTCATGAATAGTATGGTTGGATATATCTCCCTACATATCTATAAAAGTAAAATTTCATGTGTTCAGTGTTTAAATTATAAGATTTGAAACTGGCTTCAAACAGTAAATAGTCTATCTAAAAATGGTGAATATTTGAATCTATACAAAATAAATGTTTACTTTTGCTTCTAATGCCCATCAACTAATTTATATTCACTAGATGACAAGGATGTTTGTTCCCAGTTTTTGGTATCAAGATTATCTACAATCTTAAGGGAAAGTTATGCATTTAAAGTGGTTCTGTGGGGCCTTATACAGCGTGGTCATTAGCGCCCCTCTTTCATGAATGTAGACCCTGTAGGTCTGAAGCCAGTGCTACCCAAGACTCTCTCAGGTCCACAGTGTTTAGGATAATAACCCCCAACAGCCTTTGCTAATGGGCCTCCTGCGGAGAGTAGCTAAGTGGAAGAGCCAGAAGATGGAGAAACAAATTGCTGATGGCTAACATCTAGCTTGAAATCCGAGCCTGCTCCCAGTTCTTCCTGCCAGGGATAAAGGCACTTGAGCTCTGGCTCATGACTTGACAAATTCTTAAGAGCCGCCTAAGAAAGGAGGCCTCTCTGGCTGCTGCAGAAGGAACAAGCAGCTGCCCCAAAGATGTTTATGGCTGGAGAGACTATTCCTGTTGCCTTTGAACTGGGAGGTGCTGAAGTCTGGGCATCTGATTTTATGTTGCTGTGTTTGTTTAACATTTTGTTTGAGGCATGAAAACAAAACATAGGCAGACATATGCACCTATATCTCTGATTTCATTCATAGCCTAATAGACCAATTATGTGCTGTTACTGTAGGTAAATTCACTTCTTCAGCAATTTTTAAAAATTGGTTCTGACTGTCTTTTCATTAGTAAATAACACATTCTTACATAAGACAAAAATGAAATGTATGATTAAAAATACAAATATGAGCTCACAAATATGAAACTGATTACATTTGAGGAATGGGTGTAATTGAATCTGGCCCATCTACATCATCCAACAATATACTTTGCTACAATGTAACCACAAAAAGACTTTTATAATCTTATGAAACCATATACATAGGACACCTAATTTTGAGTTGTTTCCACTCTAACTCACTCAAAAGTACACACACACACATGCACACACACACGCACACACACTCTCACATGCACACATACACAAATGCAGATGTGCACACACAAACGCACACATGTGCATGCTCACACCCTTAGTTCTTTGAGAAATGATAAAGTGGGTATTCTAATGAGACACTGAATGGATTTGGTACATGTATTTACCTTTGTGAGCCTCAGACTAGATGAGAACTGATATAGAGTATGCATATATTTAATATATGTAGCTCAGTTTTGTGTTCTCTTCATTAGATTTGTTTCATCTAAAGATGAGATCAGCTAATTTCTTTCTTCTTTCTTCCTTCTTTCTTTTTTCCTTCCTTCCTTCTGTTTTTTTTTTGTTGTTGTTGTTGTTTGTTTGTTTTTTCGAGACAGGGTTTCTCTGCAGCTTTGGAGCCTGTCCTGGACCTAGCTCTTGTAGAACAGGCTGGCCTCGAACTCACAGAGATCCACCTGCCTCTGCCTCTGGAGTGCTGGGATAAAAGGCGTGTGCCACCACCGCCCGGCCCAAGATTAGCTAATTTCTTTAAGGTTGGATTTGTGCCTTTTGAGTTATAAAGAGAAATGCAATTTTATTTGTATCTACTTCCTAATGGCAATTTGAAGAATAAAACCAAATGAATATATTAATATTGTGTTCAAGACATAATTTGACGATGATGTATCTTAAAAACTGGTCTTTTAAAAAAAATTACGTATACAGTGCCCAGGCAGTGAAAATTATCTTGAAATACAAACTCTCTCATTGTAATAGGTATTACTCACCATATCAAAAGCTTACACACTATAATTCATGTACAAAAGAAGAAAATAGTTTCCTAACTAGAGGTATGCAAATTAGGGTCCAAGCCTTCTTTACATATACTTATTGTATTAGGAGGAAGTCATATGCTATCTTTTCTTAGAGTATATTTACTTGATCTATTAAACCAGGCCTTGGTATATTGAAGATTCTTTGACCCAAATGGTATCTATATATTTTTGATGATTTCTTTTTTTTCTTTTTCTTTCTTTTTTTATTTTTTTATTTTTGAGACAGGGTATCTTTTTATGTAGCCCAGGCTGGCCTGGAAATTGTCTTGTAGACCAGGCTGGCCTTCAGTTCACAGAAATCTACTTGCCTCTGAATTCAGAGAACTGGGATGAAAGACGTGTTACCACACTTGAATAAAAGTTTATTTTAAAATTATAGCTTCTCATAATTATGAGTGAGGACCATCATTAGATCCATGGTATTACCTCCCTCCCTNCTCTCTCTCTCTCTCTCTCTCACACACACACACACACACACACATCAGGAATGTTCATAATCACTAAATAAACAAACCTGGTCTTAGGTACTCCATAGCCAAGGATCCTTACTGTTTAATTGTGAACATATATCCTTATTGTCCAAATGAAATAGTTTTTCAGCCTGAAGCATGTCATAAATCTGAATCTGGTTGGTGAGGGAGGGGAGGGGGGAGATGAACCAATACATCATAGCACTTAGGGTTCAAAGCTCTGATGTGGAAAAACATAAGTAAACTCAATTCGCATTGACAGGCAAGGGTCTTTTAGGGACTGTGGTCTTTCTCATTTTGCACCCCAGAGTGGCCTGGAACTCGCTACGCAGCCTACGATGGTGTGAAGCCTACAGCAGTCCACTGGCCTCAGCCTCTCCTGTTGCTGGGGTTATAGGCCTGAGCCACCACATCTGGTAAACAATATTATTCAAGACAAACAGGAGTTGAATAAGAACTGGTGGGATTTTTTCCCCCAATTAGTTTTCGTTTGGTATTTGGTTCAGCTCCCTTGTAATTCTCTTTGAATGTGAACTTATACAAACCGCATGCCACTTAACTCATGACTCTGCATGCAAACAATTGCACCTTTAACCTTCATACAAAACAACGTTCGTAAATGAAAGCAAAGTGTGTTTTCGCCTTGTGCCTGATGCCTGGTGATTGTGACCAATTCTGAACTCGAAATGCTGCTCTTCAGTTTCCACAGCGCCTTCCCTGCCTGACAATCAGTTTTCTCACTCTGACAAACTCAAAAGGATGAGCAAGTCTGTTCCAGCGTTTCTTCAAGATGAGGCAAGTTCATGTTTTGCACCTTTGAGAAAATGGAGCCCAGTAAGTGGTTTCTCTCTGCCCCCTTGGGCTGTCTGCACTCAACTGTGGCCTAGACCAAAGAGGTCAGTGAGTCTGGTCCCTGCCTCCCAAATCAATGGAAGCAGTCTTGTTGTTGATCCAGGAACAGGGCAATGCATGTCTCACTTCCCTCAGACAGCAGTTGTTTTGGCCAGTGAAGCCAGATTGCATAGATTTGGGGATGTGACACTTTTGTTTCAGAGTAGGTATAAAGAAAGAACTCTGGGAAGAAGTGTGTTGCATAAATTAATTACGCATCTGTAGCTAAGAGTTGGTTTGTAGAAGCTTGGCCTAGGATGCATGACTACTTCCAAAGCCCTTGGTAGAATAATAAGGTAATAATCAAACTTTCAAGAGGATCTACTGGGTCCCATGAACTTTACACTTCTTATTTCATCTAATTCTCCAATGACCATGGGATGTCAGGCATCACCATTGTCCCCAAATATTACAGGTGAAAAAGTAAAGCCTATGGAGTTAAAGCATCATCACACGGACAGATTGTGGGCTAGAGTCCATATCTGACTCGCATGTGGGCCACCACTCTGCCACACCGTGCAGGAGTATGGCTACAATCTACAATTCATGAAGTCCAGAGTATGTACCAGGCATACCTCATACTTTGTTTTGCCTTAGGTCTTTTGACTTAGTATGGTCCCAGCTTCTTGCTGCCACATGACTGGGAGCCTGTGGTCTGTGGTAAGATATTTCCAATTCTAGCTATGAGGCAAAACTGTGGTTATTATTACCAGGAACAAGCAAATTCTTTGGTTTCAGTGAGACTGGTCTTTTTGAGCGTCTACTCTGTGAGGTTCAGGCGGATTGAGCTAATGCAGAGAAAATACAAAACATGGTCCTGGAACGCAGAGAACAGGCGGTAAAGGCTAGCACCTGGGATTCTAGGTTCTGCCCTGGTTTCTGAAGGAGAAGTGAGAAGCTTTATACTCAAGCCAATTCTCTTAGAAGGCAAGACGTGAGCAGAAGTCTGGGTGAGATATAAACAACACCCTGCAACCTCCCTGTGTGTGCTTCTGTCTTCTGTTCACTGGGGACTTTGGGTGAACGGCACCTGCAAATATTTGGTCCTTGCTGATGTTTAAGAGCCCCACACTACAGTTTGAAAAAAAAATCACTCATGGGAGGCAGTAGTTAAACCATTATCTGGAAGCTAGCCAGCATAAACACCACACGATTTCTATGGTCTTAGACCTTTGGAGATCTGCTCAGGTCTTGTAACAGGGGTGGGGTAGGGGGATCATAAGAGTGAAACATAATTTGAGAGGTGAATTATACCAGTTTTTTTTTTATTTCTCCTTTAGTTGTAACCCGCTATCTCAGCCCTTAACAGGCCTATTGGGTTTGTACACCAGAGATGCTGGAATTAAACTGTATCACTTTACCTTTCAAAGCAGGCCAGGTTGAACTGGACATTAAAGGATTCAGAGATGAAACCAGCCCTTGCCCCTTTGCCAGCTTTAGTAACTTTTGCTGAGTGCTCACTATGTAAAAAATGCTGATTCAGGTCAACATCTCCTCCCAATAATGAACTCACAATCTGATACGCTAGGTAGAGCATATAAAGTGTCCTAAGAGAGAGGAAGGGATTGCTGAGTGTCAGGGATGGGAATATAACACCAGACATATTTAAAAGGTATGGAGTTTTAGAAATCCTTGAGACAAGATTGTTTTCTTTTCCATGTAAGGCATTAACTTTTTTCTTTGACCTCCTTCATTAATCTGAATTATAATTGGTATTCATGATGTTGATGCGTAATTGCATGGTGCTGGAATATGCTGGCATGAACTAACTACTCTTCCATAACTCAGGAGCCGCTGCACTGCTCCACAGATCCTGTAATTCCCAAATGAAATTGTTATGAATAGTGAACATTATGAGAAAGCATCTAACAAACTCTTAAGAATAAATACAGTTGAATTTGTCACTGTTGTTTTTCCTCCTTGTCCCAGATAGATGTTGGGACATATTTAAAATAAGTATCCTATTGCTTTTTAACTTTTAAAGAAATATGTGGAAATCTGGTGAATGGCTAATTTAACATACTTTCCTAAAGTGACGAAACGTTAAGTACAACAATAGGGTCATGAAAGGGATGCTTTACGTTAATATATATGTATATATATACACACACACACACACACATAAACTTGCATTGAAACAGGTCAGACTAGTTTTTATTGTTCCTAGTTGATGTCTTAAGTAAAAAATTTGATCTTTAAGAAAGATAAAGCTACAGTAATAACAACGGAAAGAATTAAGCACGATACTTAGTGCTTTGGTAGGATTTCATAGATGTTTTATTTTATGATATATTCATATATTCTCTAGGAAATGTGGGTATATTAAGAAGGACAAGAAAGTTTACAGTGGTGCTGTTTCTGCAGCTCCTGAGGGTCACCCTGTGGCAGAAAGACCACCGCATCATTCTCTTAGCCAGGCACTGCCCCCATTAGGTCCACCATAGACCACCTCCATCCCGAATCCCCAGCATTACCCCTCGCGCCCACCGCCTTTGGGCAATGTCATACATCAGTGTGTAACAAGATACTGTCCTTGCCTGAACATAATTCTAACGCTGACTCATTCCGAACTTCAAACATGCTGACCTTGCCTCGTTCCGGATTGAAACCCTGTGTTTGTGATGTGATGTTTTGTAGAGTGATGACAGAGAAACAGATACTGCATCCGAGAGCAGTTACCAGCTCAGGAGATACAAGAAGAGCCCGAGCTCATTAACCAATCTTAGCAGCTCCTCTGGCATGACGTCCTTGTCCTCTGTATGTAAATGACGGCTCTACGTTCACCTTGCTGCTGTTCTAAACCTTGCTCTTGTGCCCCAGCTCGCTGTAAAGTGGCCGCCTGTCTTAGCTCTAAAACTCAAAAGTTTTTTTTTTTAATCATTTGTTATTAGCTTCTGGCTAGTGATATCTTCCTTTTCTCACAGAATAAGGAGTTTCATGTACAGTATAAATTAAGACAATTTTTTTCATATGCTTTAAAATTCTAAATTGGCAACAAGATAAACCACTCAGTTTTTCTGTGCAACAAATGGGGTAGCTTTAAAGATTCTGTTCATCTCAGGCATGGATTTACACACCGCTTACAGGCATAGAATTGTACACTATCATTTAAACAAACCTATCAAAACTTAGATTGAGACAGATGAGGAATGGGATAATAATTCTTTGCCTTCTGGAAGGATCCAGAAGAGGGCTTTAAATGGAGCTTTCCTGAAGCAAAGTTGTTCATCTTTGATGAAAGTGAATGTGATTATATGGAGCTTTTCCCATAACTTGAGGTAGCTCTGTGTGCATGTAGTGCATGCATGGAAATATACACATGAAATGGCATTGCCATACGCTTATTTAAATATTTTTCTACCATCCATGCACGTTTATATAGCTTAGCAGGTACACTAGAAAAACGGCATGGTGCTTAAATTCTTACTAGCCTTGTACTTCTGAATCCCTTAAAAAGCTATTTATATTGATTTTTTCTTTCCGGTAATCTGTGTATGCCCTTGGGAAGGCTTTAAATTCCCTTCATCGATTGTCTCTGGTCTACCCTGTCTGAGGTCTTAAAGTGCATGGCTCAGCAAGCGGTTTCCTAGATTCGGAGGATGAGAAACATGGCAAAAGTCCTTCCTCGTGCCACGGAGTCTTAAAGGACATGCCGCTGCTTTTTGGGGCCCACAGTCTCTCCCATCCTTTCCTGTTAGCCCTTTAGACACTAAGCATGGCTGACAGCGAATGCCACCTAGCATGAAACCGCCCTGTTTTGAGATGAACTAGCATCTAAACGACTTTTGCATTGCACAATTGTCTGCCATTTAGGAACAAGATAAATCGTAGGCATATCATATCCAATTGTCTGTGTTGGTATTACCTTGTGCCATATTAAATTAATTGCTTTCGTGTGCGAGCTAGAGAAGCGATGCCAAGCAAGGACTACGTCTGGGATTCTTGCCTGGGGGAGTCAGGAGTGAGCGCAGACAAACAGGGCCTGTTTCTGGTGCACCCAGGTGAGTGGCAGTGTGGTGAGCGTTTACAGCGGAGACTTTGGCAACCTAGAAGTCAAAGGAAGTGTTCAGTTCGCGATCGACTACGTGGAGTCCCTGAAAGAGTTGCATGTTTTTGTGGCCCAGTGTAAGGACTTAGCAGCAGCGGATGCTAAGAAACAGCGCTCAGACCCGTAAGTACAGACCTGGGAGGGCTCGCCCATTTTTTCTCTTGGTTCTCGGTTGATCTGATGGGACTCAAGGAGTCGAAGCAATCAAAGGGTGGTTCTGGGTGCGCTTGTGTTTAAAGGAGTGTTTGGAAAGTTGGGTTGGGGGCTGTGACTGCACTGGCTTTATAAATCCATATACCAAACATTAAATTATAAAAAATACAGAGAAGCACCAAACACTTTGGGGGGCTGGTAAGGGGGTCATCTTGTCCTGCTTATTCATTTTCCAGATAAAGAGACAAGAATTAGAGATAAGCAGTCCATAAACATGGATTTAGGAAGCAGCAAAATCTGGAATAAAACCAAATCCTTGCTCCTTCTAACTGACTTCCAAACCTTTCCTAAGATTAGAGGCACAAGTCTTATAAGACTTCATAACATTAACTGTTGTGAAATACTCAAGGCTTAATACTAAGGTAGTTTCTGTAGACTATGTCCTACATAGCCAGGTGTGGTGGTGCACATCTGTAGTCCCAGCCCTCAGGAGGCTGAAGCTGGAGGATGGCAAAATTGGACGCAAGCTTCTGCTGGATAGGGAGATCCCCGACTCAAGGCTAATGAGCAATAGATGAAGTTAAGTCTTGCATAAGAGCTTTATGAAGAACTGTTAACTCACCTTTTTAGTCAGGTGTATGGTTGCATGTTAGTTTATTTGAGAGTTAGTTGCTACATTTTTCTCATAGCCTTTGAAGAAGTCTGATTTGTGACCATTTTTCTGGGTCAATATGAGATTTTTTTATTTTATTTTAAAAGCAATGAACTATTTTATTAAAAAGTAGAGTAGATAATCACAATCATTCCAAATACAACTCACTGAAAGTTAGAAGGTGCTTACACACATACATACATTATGTATGTATATATAATATATGATATATATTATATATGTATCAAATTGTGAAGTGTTCCTTTTCCTTTCTTTTTTAAATTTGTTCTTACTTTTTCTTTGTTTCTGAGTGTTTCACTTATATGCGTATGTATGATTCAAATGAGTGCCTGTTGTCTGCAGAGGCCAGAAGAAGGCACCTGATCGACTCAAACTAAAGTTAAAAAAACAGTTGTGAGCCGCCACGTGGGTGCTGGGGATCCAACTCGGATCCGCTGTGAGAACGCAAGCGCCCTTAACCGCCGAGCCATTTCTCCAGCCTTGTCCCTTCTTTTTAAACATAATTCTTCTTTATTCTTTGACAATTTCACATAATACATTTTTGTCTTATTCCTCCCTCCCCTTCTCTTGTTCTTTTCCCACTCCCCCTAGAACCTTCCTTTATCCCAACAAAGCCCCTTTCACTTTTGAGTATATCTGAAAAGAAACAAACAAAAAACCCTCGAGGTTTTATTAGGGTTGCTTGCATGTTTATAAATGTGGAGTTATTTACTGGATCATGGATAATTCACCAGTGGCTATCCACCTGAGAAAAATTATTGCAGCTAGGGGTAGGGCCTCTTGTGTGTTCCTTCCCCCATACGTTCTGGAATGTTGTTGGTCTCCATCTAGTGCAGAAGCCCACAGCTGCTGTGGCTTCCTCAGAGTACTCCCATTTCACACACTCACTCTAGCTCATATTCTTTCTGCCCATTTTCCTGCCATGTTCCCTGAGCTTGGGGCCGAAGAGATTAATACACGTGGCCCATTTAGGGCTGGGCGCTCAGAAGTCACCTGTTCTCAGCATTTGGACCAGTTACGAGTTTCTGCAGTAACCACTGCCTGTGACTTAAAGAAGCTTCTCTGAACAAGGCTGCAGGCAGCAGTGGTCTATGGTTATAAACACAAATATTTGATAACTTGTTCATTTAGCAAAATAACAATATTAGGCCTCCCCATGACTGCCCTCGTGGGCTTTTGGCCAAGTTTACAGTGCCCAGCCATGAATTGCGTCCTGTGGGAACCGACCTCCTTACCCAGCAGAAAGTGGTTGGTGACACCTGTGACATCTTGGTTGCTATTGCTTCAGTAGGCATATCTTGCCTGGCACATCAGTATTGTAGCATGCAGAGTGTGCTACTCATAACACAGCTGATACCCATATGGCTTTGCATCTCCTTTAGATTTTCCATACATCCCTAGTTTTGGTTAATCCTCTCTCCACCCTGTCCTCTCATTAATTTTTTGTTGTTGTTGTTCTTTTTTTAAATTGAGTGTCTGCGTATGTTCATGCATCTGTGGGGGGAGGGTAGGTGGGTACTGTATGTTGATGTGTGTATATGAGTGTGGGCATGCTAATGCTGTGGCATAGATGTGGTGGGCAGAAGGTAACCCTAGTCACTAGGAGCCAGTTCTCTCCTTCCGCTTTGCTTTGAGACAGGGTTCCTTTTCTTGTCTCTGCTGCTCCATATAGGCCAGGGAAAGTGGCCATGAGCTCCCAGGGGATTCTCTGGCCTCTCCCTTCCACCACACTGTAGAGTGCTGGAAGCACAGTGCACAGTACCCTATCCAGCTTCTATGTAGATTCTGGGGAGCCAAATTCAGGTCATTGGATTTATTCACCAAGTACCCCCCTACCCCCGGCTGAACAATTTCCCTGGACCTCCTTTTTTTTCCCCACTTACTTAAACAAAACCAGCAGAGCTTCACTGGCATCCTTCATTGATTTTATACCAAATATGAACCAAGCAGATGTGTGTTAATATCAATATGCTCATAAGATAATAACAAAACTTATTAAAAAAAACGCAGTAGCATACAAATTCCACAAACACCAAAGCCTTTTCGCAACAGGTAACAAAACGAAAGAATTAAGCACTATACTGGAAGCCTGTGGCTGGCTTCCCCTCATGCATCAAATAAACATCAGGAAAGTCAATGGAAAATAATGAGGAGCAGGTGTGGCAGCTTGCACCTAACAGCCAAGCACTTAAGAGATGGAGACGAGAGAATCATGAGTTTGAGGCCAGCTTGAGCTACACTAAGAAGCCCGGACTTAAAAAGATAAAAAGGAAATTGAAAAAAAAATCTTAAAACAACATTGAACGATCCATTCTTCTAAATTTTCTTAATCCATTTAAACACTTTAAAATACGAAGGCATGGGCAACAATTCCTTTCTTTCCGTGTTTATTAGTGTCGGGAGATGGTCCCTGCTGCCAGTTTTGACGTGCTGTAAAAGGCAGGCGTGAAGAATGTCAGTCTTCTCTTCTCCAACTTTCGTGTCTATCCACTTTTCTCTTTTAGATATGTAAAGACCTACCTGTTACCAGACAAGGGGAAAATGGGCAAGAAGAAAACACTGGTCGTGAAGAAGAGCTTGAATCCTGTGTACAATGAGATATTGCGGGTATTTCTAAACTCTAAACCACAGCTTTAGCCATGTCTGCCTGGATGGTGTCTGTCCTGCGAAAATCACCACTCCTGCCTCAGCTTTCACAATCTTTGTTCCATTCAAGTGTGTTCCCATTTATAATTCAGCAGAAATGTCTTTCCTCACAGTCCCAGTTTCTTATTCTTCGGGCTGGAATAGTCTTCCTCCCAACCCTTCCTTAACTGTATCTTAAGCTACTCCTTTAGCATTTCTTCCTTAGCTACCAGAATTCCCCTGACGTCCGCTGACTCCATAACCTTGCTTATGATAGGTTATGCCAACACTCAGTTAAGTTCCATGAGGGCAAGGACTAATCCTGTGATGTATATAGACTGTGTATCTTTGGGCAAATAGCACCGACTGCACCTCCGATCTGAGAAATCAGGCTAATGGCAATTTTGTATTTGCAAAAGGGAACTAATGATACTTATCTATCCCCTTTGGGAATCACAGACTAGACATTAAGTGAATTATTGCCTCACATTAGACATTTGACACAGACTGATTTGCAGCACAGTGTTTAGGGCAGGGAACACCACACACACACACACACACACACACACACACAGAATGTTTTTTGGAAAGATCTGTGGGTGGACTAACGAGTAGAAATTTGCCTACCTCACACAACCTACATTCTTTCTCTCCCTACATGTGATATGTATCATGATTGACAAATCATTTATAGTTGAAAACTTCAAATGATGTGTTCATTCTCTGTTTTTGGAAACTACGATATTTGGTAATCCTCCAGTAAGAGGGGAAGAAGCAGTTAAGTGACGCTGCCCATCAACCACGGCTGAATTAGCCATCTGTGGATTTAGGCAACAAGTTTGTAATTATATTTGACTGTGACATATCCCAGGACCCCTGGCTATTCTGGGTTAGCTGCTTCAACCCTATACTCAGCAAAAGCCAGCTAACTTACATGGTGAATTCAGGGAATGGTAGGTCTGATATAACCAAAATGGACCTTCAAGGAATATGTCACAAAGTCAAGTGGAGATTATTTATAGATTGGAAGTACTATTTATTCCTCCCATGATTATATATAATCAAGGGTTGACTTAATTTGAGATGAAAACCTGTTAGGTCACTAAACCCTTTCTACTTAGCCAAGTGAGGTTGGGGGAAAAAACCAAATTTACTTTTTTAAGAAAAAAAGAACTTGTTATTTTTTTGTCTGATAGTGGGGGACGTGTGTTTGTTGGGCAGATGGTATATGGGACTGTACTTTGTGTCTCATTTTTTTGTGAACCTGAAAGAGTTTTAAAAAAGGAAGCCAAGTGGGGCGTGGTGGTGCACACCTCTAAACTAAGTACTTTGAAGGAAGCAAAGAGGTGTAAGGTTCTGCTCAGTTAATTAGGAAGTTCTGGACAGCCTTGGCTGAGTGAGACTCTATCTCAAAATAACAAAAGAAAAAAAAAACTCAGTCCTTGTCCTTAGCTAGAAAAACCGAAGTAGATTCGATGTGGCTGCATTTTTAGAATGAACCTGATTTATGCTGTGTCAAGTGTAAAGGCATCCAACAAGTCTGAATAATCGACTTCTGTTTTTAGAAAGCTATTTCTAGTTAGGATATTTGAGCTGCGGTTCACCTTTTCCAGCAAAGAGGAACACATCCGCTTTTGTGAAAGATGGAGATGTAGCTCTTTGAAATCAGACACATGGAGTAAGATTGCCTTTGTAAGGTTTTGAGACCTGGAACCAAACAGAGGAGAAATTTGGATCCCCACAGATGACTTCTCCTCTCTGTGCCATAACTTTGGCACAAGGCAATGCTGGTCATCATTTTAATTTTCTTTTCTCCATTGCAGTATAAAATTGAAAGGCAAGTTTTAAAGACACAGAAGTTGAACCTCTCCGTTTGGCATCGGGATACGTTTAAGCGCAACAGTTTCCTGGGGGAGGTGGAACTCGACTTGGAAACATGGGACTGGGACAGCAAGCAGAACAAGCAGCTGAAGTGGTACCCTCTCAAGAGGAAGGTGGGTCCAGGTTTCCTTCTTTGTGTGGTGGGTCGGTGTGGGATCTGGTTTACAGGGAAGAGCCTGGTTGCATTCAGCTCACAGTGCCAATGTGGAGCTCTGGGTCATTTGCAGTGAGGATTGAATTTTCTTTGTACATTTAGCAAAGAAAGAGTTTTCAAAAACTATGTGGAGAACTTAAATCATTCAATGAAATGTTTGATGTCAGTCTTCAAGGTCATTTAAATGCTCCAATCCTTTGAAATCTGAGGCAGACTTTTAGACTAGCATATGATCAGACTATCCCTTCGAAAGAAGGTGTCTTGTTTAGAGATAGGGCCTTATTATGTAGCCCAACGTTTCCTGGAACTTGCTCTTTAGCCTAAGGTAGCCTCAAACTTAGACCTTCCAGCTTAGACCCTAATTACCACCATTATGGGCATCATGCTCTGCCATAGCCAACTTCCAATATGCCTTCCAACTTCATTATTTAATATATTTGTAGTTAATAAAATTATTAATATGATATGCTAGAAATATGATGTCTTAATATTTATGTTATTTTTATTTCTATGATTGCTTTTGTAAGGATTATTCAAGTACCATATGTTTTCTCTCCATTAATACAGAAGCCATATTTTTCATTAACAATATTTACTCTTGAATTTAAAATGTCTACTGTAGGGTTGGAGATACAACTCATGGGCACTTGCCTATCCTACACAAGGCCCTGGGTTTGATCCCCAGCACAGGAACAAAGATCTGTCTAATACAGATTAGAGCTTCTGCCACATCCAGATCAGTGACAAGAATCAAAAGTCTTTTACTCCACTGACTCAGGTTCTGATATCTTTACTCATATTTTAATGATCTTTGTATTTAAATTTCCACATGATAACTCTTAAGTGCAGAAACATCCACTTAGGTTTGACCATGATTACTTCCTGTTT
The DNA here is from genome assembly GCA_001685075.1 of Bramus lutescens. Lineage (NCBI taxonomy): Eukaryota > Metazoa > Chordata > Mammalia > Rodentia > Cricetidae > Bramus > Bramus lutescens. The sequence goes on along the minus strand of LOEQ01000205.1, from coordinate 298,663 downwards.
CTCCTGACCCTTTGACTGTGTCTTCCACCCAAGGCATTATAATACCCAATTCTGATTAGTTTCTGAGATCAGACAAGAGTAGACACGTTCAGGGTGGGATGGCCACAGACCCCTTCCTGTATCTGGAGTTCTGTTTTGTACCAGGGACTTCTGTTACTTTTAGTTTTCTTGGTTACTGTCGATAGCCTTTCTGGCTTTTGTCTGCTTCATGACATCCCCTTCACGTTTCTCTTTGAAGGATATTTTTGTTCAGTTAGGAGGTTGAAAATGATTCTCTGTGGGCACTTTTAAGATGCCATTCCATTGTGTTCTGACCTATGTAATTTACATTGCAAAGTTGGTTGTTTATCTATTTTTTCCTTTAACTCTTTAGAAGGTGATGCCTTTGCTTTTTCAGATTTTAGGCCTTTTTAGTCTTTTGACTCTTGGCAATTTAATTATCATGAGCATTAGTGTTGTTTTCTCTCATCTCTCTGAGGTTCACTTGAGCTTCCTGCAGGAACTTGAAGCAGAAATCATGGAGAAAAGTTGCCTACTTTCTGGCCTACTCTTCCAGGACCTTGATTAGCAAGCCTGGGGCCACCTTCCTACAGATGGTACCATCCATGATGGTTGGGCCCTCCTACACCAGTCATCAATCAAGAAAACCCCTCATAGACATGGACATTGCACGATCCATTCAAGGCCATTTTTTTAAAGGCCATATTTAAGTTGAGGACTCCTCTTCCTGGGCTACTCTAGGTCTGTGTCCAATTAAGAATAAAGGCTAGGCAGCGTACATCCATGGTTTCTAGTTCAAGTTCCCACTCTGCAGAAGTTCCTGCCTTGACTTCCCTCAATGATGCACTGAAATCTGTAAAACGAAATAAAGACCCTCCTCCCCAAGCTGCTTTGGGGCAGAATGCTTTATGAGAGCAGAAGAAAATCACACTAGAGAAGAATGTTTCGTGAGTATGTAGCAAGGTCTTCAAAGATACGTAACAATTTTCCTTAGTTATAAAAATGATTGTGTAAAGGAAGCAGAGGAAATACAGAATTCAGAGCAGACAAGTGATCCATTTTCCCAGACACGGGACAGACACGGTCCTGTAACAGAGTGTTCCCTAACAGGAGAGAAAAAAAGATCTGTTTCTTACACCTGCTAACATTCCTTTATTTTTCAGACAGCAGCGGTTGCCCTTGAGACAGAACACAGAGGGGAAATGAAGCTAGCTCTCCAATATGTTCCAGAGCCAAACCCAGGTATGAAAATGATTTAGTCTTCAGATCCAATCCCACTGCTTAGCGCTTTGCCTTCTAGAAATGACTTGAGTTCTGTTACATTTTTGAAGATGAATTCCTGAGCAAACATATTAAGTTAATAACTGTATAGACCTAAGGAGTCAATCATGGTTTGAAACTAGAAAAAGCTCATTATTTCTCTTATAGTAAGAAATACGTAATCCTTAGCATCTTAAGCACTGAAGTCTACAGATTGGTAATATGAACTATACTTACATTACTGTACAGCAGAGTCCCAGGACTTTTTCATCTTTAAACAGCACTGTACCCTATAAATAGTGGCCTCCCCTTCCTCCACCCCAGGGCTTAGGAAATACCAATTCACTTTCCATTTCTACAAGGAAATTCTCTGTCCTGTCTTTTCCAGCCCTAGGTATAGTCCTTGCTTTGCCTTCCCCTTACTCTCTGGGAAACGTTCATGTTTGTACCACGTGAAGGGGCTTTGCTGTAGTGAGAATTTGGGCCTCTGGACAGTGTGGTGATAAGGAGGAAACCCCAGTGTTCTTTTCCCAGGTGGGAACTGAAAGGATTCATAGAAAGTCCCTAAGAGATCAGAACTCCTTTGTCTTCCCTTCTTGGTTTCGTGAGCGGATAAAGCTTCCTGTCTTGATTACTGATTGCAGCCTAGGCACCAGGACCTTAGGCCTCCAGCCAGTTCAACAGGCCTGAAAAGCTGGTAGGATGTCAGACCCAGGCAACTCATTTCCCAGGCAGATTGTCCTCAAGAAGCTGTAGGAATGCCCTAATGCTCTCGCTCAAGTCAGGAGCTGCAGACCCTTGTGCTCAACAATCAAGCCGTGAGGCTACTAAGGAAAGGGGTAATGGTTGGTGGAGGCATGGAAAAAGACAGTCTGTACTAGGTCAAATTGTTGTCCAACCATTATTCCATTATTTCTAGATCTTTCTAAAGGGCAGATCTTTTTGCATAAAACGTTGTGTCCTGTCATTTGAGGTCACCATGCGTGGAAATGCTGTTTTTATTTTCCTCACCGTGACTTGGTGATGAGGGCTGAGGGAGTTACATGTTGCTATGTGCTTTCTGTTGTCTGAGGTTTGACTCCTGTAGGAGGGTTCCCTACGTTTCCCTTCCCTTCCTCAATCTAAGTCTTAGATGGCATTTCAGCTCCACAAAGCTTTTCCTGACTAAGTTAGTGCTCATTAAGCATACTGTTTCCTAGAGCAGTGTGCTAACAGCTTGAATTTATCTCTATTGGGTTTTTAAAACTCATTTGTTGAAAAATAAACTCAGGGTAAATATTAAAGAGTAAACCTGAGACACACAGAGAACAAGTGAGACACAATCCTCCCTCTCTATGTCCTTTATCTAAAAGGAGGATGCAACTCATCCTCTCCCTTCCCTGTGTGCCTTTCTTTCTTCTCTTAGTCTTCCAGAGAACTCAATATTTCACTCAGTCAGCTGAATATGAACTTGGCCCTCTGAACCCAGGTCAGCTCCCTTGGTGGTTTTGGAGCAGTCAAAATGAACAAATCTCTCCCAACATTTATCCTCTTTTGTCTAAATAAAAAGGAATGGTTTTAATTCTAACCTAGTAAAACTCTACAATAAGAGCAATTATTAGGTATTGTCTAAACAGAAAGGAGAGCTATTAAATTTAACAAAATGAAACTATATATCAATAATTATCAAGTAAGAATTATGTTCACTGTCCAGTCCATTTTCTATTTGGCAAATTCAGAAAAAAAGATACTCTGTTAACTATCCTCTCTTTATGAGTTCAGAGTTTTGTTCCTAATTAACTTTCTATCATGACTAAGGAAAGCTCCAACTATATCTATGTAGTCTTTAACCCCATCAAAGATCCAAGAAGGATATAATATTAACTTAGTAAATGGGAAGTACAGAGCAAATGACTTCTAAGACTATAAGAAACTATAGAAACAGCTGGCTGCCTGGCCTTTATAATGTTGGGGCATCATCCATCTTTGGCCTACAGGTCTAGATCTGACAGACTTTTCTGTGATGCAGGGAATTTTTGAAGTACTGTCCTACCCTGTCTTGACAAAGTTTGGCAGTCAGATTTTTTTGTGTCCTGCTTGCTTTTCTAGTTTGGACAGCATACTGTCAGCAGTAAAGGCAAGGGCAGTTTCTTGCCCAAATGGCTAGCTTTTGCCCAAAGAAAGCAAACTCCAATTGGAAGTTCTTAGATGCCCTTCATACTTTTATGAAGTAGATTGGTGCTACCAGGACAGACATGTCTTATATATAAAGACATGTCTTATAAAAACATATTAAACTTCATATTCTGTAGGTGTCTGAAGTTTTGGAATACCACTGGTCTATCAGAAAACAAACAAACAAACAACAATATATTGAATTTTGCAGGCAAATGGATGGAGCTAGAAAACATCATTTTGAGTGAAGTA
>LOEQ01000205.1:256486-268357 GCA_001685075.1 Bramus lutescens | reverse complement strand
TGCAAGACATTCATCAGTGTGGCTATAGGATAGGGCCAGAGAGAAGTGACAAGGATAAGGTGTCGGTGGAGTTCTGCTCGGCGTGCGCTCGGAAGGCGTCGTCTTCTCTTAAAATGTAGGGTCAAGTAATCTGCTCTTTACCCGCGGTTACCCCCTTCTGCTCCCTTACACCATGTCAAACACCTTAGTGGGACATCTTCACCGGACACATTTCAGAGGCGGCAAAAAAAAAAGTAATATTAAATCTTTTAAGTGTTTAGCTAAAACGCATGAATGTGACACTGTAACCAACTCCTAATGATAACCTGTGACTATTAAATCTCTCTGACAGTTTCTTTTTTAGGTGATTTCCTTCCTGCCAGGCTCCGTTGTAGGGGTTACAGAACAGTCGTTCCCGCCTCCCAACCTGGTAAGGATCCATCTCTTCACGTAACGCTCATGCTCTGCTGCTTAGTCTACTTTAATGGGCAACATCTCAATTTGTGTGTGTGTGTGTGGTTTATTTTTCGTTTGTTTCTTTTTTTTATTGAAAGGTGGGAGGGGAATCTTCATTTGGGCCCTGTCCACCCTGGAAACAGACTTGTGCTGGTCAACGATGTACTTAAAGTTGCTTCTGGTTGAAACAGCTGTTAAATGTGTCCCCTTGTTCAGAGTTGCGTGTCCCTAGCTCTTCTGTCCCCAGTGTGGACATGGCCTTGGAGGACATCGGTTCCAACTGTACACTGAAACCTGCTAATAGAGATACAGTTTGGAGACAGTGAAACAGGTGAAGTGAATGGAACTTCCAGTTGTACCCGGTGCAAATTGGAATTCCAATTGTAGAGCAACTTCAGAGGTTGACATATTTGAGGCATGCACAAATGTGGTATTTTTCTGGAGATGACAAATCTCTTAAAATACTTAATGCCTTCTAGTTTACAGTAGAAAATACATAAATACAATCTATATAAGATCCTAGTATTTCATCACTTAAGTTGGAAATTAACATACCCTTCAGATTTCTGGAAGAATGATTAATGAAATGTCTGAGAACCAGCACAGTAACAATCATTGAGTATGAAGAAATTGTTGGAAGCATTTATTTTTGTTGTATTAAAATTTAGGCTAAATTTGTGTATGATTAGATATTGAAGGTTATGAAATGTGAATGAAAACGTGTAAAGTGAGGCTTCACAAAGAATCTTATTTTCCATATTTCTGAAACTTTTCACTTTTTAAAATTAAATAGTTTTGGCCACTTAATGATATGATTGATACTGTTTTTTCCAAAGATGGAAAGTATTCTTCCCTTGAAATACTGTTTATTGTCCACTTGTCTAAATCTGTGTTATCATGTCCTAACATGCAAGAGACATTAAATTCTTTGTGAAACATCACTGTTTGATAAAGGATATACGTATTTAGCATCCTTGTTTTTCTTTGTGCTAAAGTGGATACAGCTGTTGGGGCAGAAGAGACGGGACCAGCTGCTGGCCACATTTCCTGCTTTATTTTAAAAGGTAGTATAAGAAATAAGGAAGAAGAGGTAATATCAGGGCTTCTGCTGTCTTTTATTTTTAAAATGTTCATAATTAAGTATTTTCCAGCAGTCCAAAGATGTAAGTTATCTTACACGTAAGATGTTTTCTTTTGTTATTTGTTTATGGAAATGGAATCTTGTTCTTGCACAACTAACTGTAACTGTTTCATTGCTAGATAATATGATTTGAGACTTAAATTAGCCTCTGGTTTTCAGTATATCACATTTTGTAAAGTTATCCACTGCACTTGAGCATGAATGGGTAGTAGCCAATCTCTCACAACTTGGAGTGATGGACCTGCTTCTTCAAGGGCAGGAACAAGCCCCCACAATGCAGCTGCATGGATTTTAGTGCCTACTCAAATTATATATATATACATAGAGATAAACCAAAAGTAGTTGGAAAATTATTTGAAATGACTAATTTGTGCTCTTTCTGAAATATGTTAAATGTAGCTTTTGAAACAGAAGCCTTGAATTGAAATTTAATACTTGAACATTTTTGTATATATTTCTTTGTATATAATTTTGTGCAGTACCAATGACAAAAATATGGTGTCATAATAAAATCAGGTTTGTCGATCTTTCAGTTGGGCTCAAGGAATTTATTCATCTTTAGCATGACATTGGGAAATAGTGGATGAAAATAGGGACAATGATTCTTGGTAATACAGACTGTGATCTTAGTGAAAAGATTCTGGAAGCAGTAAGCTTGTTTTCCCTAGAATTACACCATTTCTGTGGACTGTTTTCTTAACATCTGCTTTTCCTGCATTCAAAGTGTGGGTTTGGGAGATCAGTTTCTGAATTGGGATGTTTTGAAATTCTAGTACAGACTGTAGGATGTCATTTTATAAATGGCAATTTGGGGAATTAGAGCTCTTGACAGTGGCAAGATTAGAATGCCTGATTTTAAAGCTGCTTTGTTAGGATCCACATGTTTTAGTAACTGTCTTTTCTAGTTCCATCTCATTGTTTCTTTCCTAGTTTGGGCAACAATGGTTTTTGTTGTTTTTGTTTTTTGCATCAACTCATGGTCTTGTTTTTACTTGGTAACTGCATGTGTTTAGGACCGATCAGGGGCTTTAAATAAATTTTATCGTATTTATGTGTAAGCACATTTTTCTGTAAATGTTTGGGTTTCTCAATTTACAACAGTTGTTTAATTTCATTGTGTAGTAAACAGTATCTTAAAGTGTCCTGTTCACTACTTGTTAATTAAAAGTTATGATTAATATGAAACTGTTGTCTTACTATTTTTAGAAATTGTGTTGTGAATAATTAGTATTTTGATAGAGAGTTCTGGAATACAAAATAGATTGAAATTTTCAGGTTCCGTTGTATTTATTGTGATGGTTGAGAACAAATTATATTTGGGGAACTATTTCAAGTTTGATTTCTGATTTGTACCTGTGTGGTAAAAATGGTAGAAGACCTAAAGATGTAGCTTTTTAATCCCTGTCTTCCTTTGGAGGTCAGTATTCATACATGAATTAACTAACACATACTGACATAGTATTTTTATAATGGTAACTTAAGTTTTATCCTTTTTTAACCAGGCTTAACTAAAAAGTACATGCTTGTTAAAAATGTAGTCAGACCTCTGATATATCCAACAAAGTATTCAAAATATTTTAAATATCTGTGCGTTTTATACTCGCTAAATTAATCTCTTTCTCTTCTCTTTAAACAGCTTAGCAGTATCTGCAAAAACGAATCTTTTCCTACAACCTGTTAACTGACTGGACTGATGGTAACAGTAATTGTGGGAGCCATGTCGGTCAAAAATTTGGCATCTGCTGCAAAACATGAATGCCATTTCCAAGTTCCCAAATTACTTCTATACTGATTACACTTTCCAGAAATGGAGATATGAAAAGATTCTCTGGAATGCTTGAAAGACTTAATAGAAACCCATGAGACTAAGTTAATTTTGGAACAAAATTACATCTTTTTGTCCTTTCATGGCAGTAACACTAAATTTATTGCATACTTTTTTAAAAAAAAAATTGTAACCATTGGAGAAGAGAATTATAGTGTTTTATCAAGAAACATTAGATTTTTACACAGTCAAGAACACATTCTGTGGAATTAGATTTAGTGGGTTAGAGTGACATAAGTAGGCCAGCAGTGGTCACAGAACTTACCATGAGTTTGTATTTCTGGAATACGAAAAGCTGCTTTGGAAGACAGACACCTTGCTGAGTAGAATAAAGTCCTCAACTTAAAAGAGTAGTGTTTTAAAATAGATGCTTTGATTGTATATTTTTTTAAAGTGACTATTTTAATTTGTGGGTGGTATTGCCATTTAGGGTAATATGAGCTTGTGTGCAATCCCAGGTTTGGCATTTTGGACATTAGTCCGTGATCCTGTTTGAATGTGTTGAGGTTTCTGATGAATGACATAGTTTCTACTGTTCTGTTAAAATTTCTGTAGTGTTTGTTCTGTAAGAAGGATCCTTCATATTTTGGATGATAATGGCTTATTTCATATTACAAGTAAAAAACCCATTCAGAACCCAATCATTTTTTCATTATTGTTGAATTATGCTAATACATTTTCATCTGTTTTAGACTAAGTCATTTTATTTTTGGCTCACATGGGAAATAATGCAGATAGAAGAGGGAGTTGATGGGAAGTAGTGTTATTACACTATAACCATGATATTCAAGATCCATTCAGGTCCTCTCCTTGTCTTCACCTGTGTGTTCAGTGTCTGTAAAGTCAAAAAGTAAAGGGAATTCCTACAGACTTCTATTTAAAGAAGCTGATGCTCCTATAGCCGAAGTTTTGGGTACTGTTACTTTGGTGTCAAGATGCAGTGTGGATAATGTACTAGAAATGCGTATCTTAAGAATACAAAGTTATATGGTTGAGGGATTTTGAAGGTAGAGATCAAGTGCTCACAGATGCAGTCAGTTTTTTCAAATACATGATTCTTCAAAGTTTAATAAGTAATATGTGTTTTTCCCCCTTCTTATAAGTTATAAGACCTACCTTTATATTTTTATTGTGTTCCTGGGTTCTTCCCAACTCCATCTATATATTAGAAATTAAAAAAGCCTTCCATTATGGCCATGACAGAATTTTTCATATATTTGAATTTATGTATCATGTGTGGGTTCAGTATTTAACCAGTTACCCTGTTTTACAATACTCCATATAATTTATGTTGATTTAAACTTACTATCTGAAAATATTTTATGTTAAGAACTAATTTATAGATCTAGTCACATATGTTTGGAGCATTATATAATTTTGTCAGTGTAAAAAATTTACTATAGCTCAAACGTGTTTATAGATTTTTATTATCCTGCTGGGGTCAAATTTCTAGACCCTTCTGGCTCTTAACTGAGTTTGGATTTTAATATGTGTATACAAACACATGTAGACACATACATATATTTTATATACAATAAATAAGAATATTCTTTAAAACCATGTACCTGGACAGAGCAGATTGTAAAATTCTAAATATTTTTAATGGTTTGTTAACTTTAATTGGACTGAAATCTTAATCGTTTTCCTCTAAGGTCTGAGATAGGAAGGGCTCAGTTCTAGGTTTTAATGTTCCTCACAGTCCTGTCATCTCTGCCTTCTGAACAGGGTTTTTTTAGACTTGTAGCAGTAGACTAAGCATTTACTGCTTAGTTGCCCATTTCTACTAGTTTAAAAAGAGGATTTGACTATGTAGCAGAGGGAAGAGTTCAGGATCCTTTTGTGATAGAAACAGTTAAACACATGTATAGTTAGAGTGTTAGGAGTTCAGTCCTGGGACCATTTCAAGCACAGTAAAGTTTGTACTTACCAAGTAACATGGTTGCATCACTGAATTTTCAGTTAACTTTCCTTGTAAAAATAGGCAGTTGTGTACAAAATACATTTTGTCTCTGCAGTTCTAAAAGTTAAGCATATTAAAACTTGGGAAGCAAGAGAAATCATATGACTAACCCAAGGGAAGATACAATAAACCTTTTTCCTTCCCTCATAATTATTATACTAAAAAAAATGCTATTTCATGTGCTGTTTGAAAGAACAAATCATCTTGCATTCCAGAAACTATGCTAAATTTCACTTACAATTTAATAGCAGCCTTGTTTCATTATTGGAGACAAGGTGTTGCGTTGTATGTAGGTCAAGCCATTCTCAAACTTGGGACAGTGGCCCTGCCTTTTCCTCCCAATTGCTAGGCATGCCTGGGTAGTTTGCTTTACACAGAAGCCTATTATTTCACATGCAAAGCTGCCTTTTCAAAATTAACAAGTCACAGTATCTAGAAGGAATAGTTAAGATATACTTATGAACGAAACCATACTTAGTATGGTTTTAGAGATGGTTACACTCTTCTGTGGTGACTAGCTGCTTCATGGAGTATTGATCTAATGTGCATTACTGAGACTGTCCACAGCTCACGATCTCAGGCTTATTGCTGGTGGCTCATATTAACAGTAACAGGTATTTATCATCACAGAAATTAGACAGTGTGCATTCCATGATGCCATAGTAGTTGTTTAAGGAAGGCTACAAAGCCCTTGGGAAGAAGACAGATAACTCCAGAAACATATGTGATCTAAGGAAATGACTTCACGAGCATACTTCAGAAAGTAAAAATAGGGACGGTTGGCTGTGAGCGAGGGTACTCAGGAAGGTAGTGAATTATAGGCCAACATGCTCAGCACCATACATGGGGGAGAAAGCTCAAGCCTGAGAATCTAAAGAACTTAAGGCGACTTTCTAAACCCTGTAGCTCCCAAGACGTAGGCTGGCATTGATCCTTTGAGTAAGACGAGTTGTGCTCATGGAAACAGATTGAACAGAGAAGAATAAAGCGTAAGTAACATGCTGTATTTATAAGTCAAAACAAAAACCATAAACAACCTTTTTCTTCCTGTTTGGCTTTGTGAGAGCTTTGTTCATAATTGCTATGTTATTTCTCTTGGCTGTAGACCAAACTAAATGTTAATGTAAAGGAGTGTTACTGGCAGTGGTTAAGAAATAGTATTGGGCAAGCTAGAGAGATGATGTTCTTTTAAATTTGTTTTTTTTTGAACTAGGAATTAAACCTAGGTTCTCTTGTATGCAAAAACAACCATTCTGCCACTAACTTACATTCCTAGCCTCAAAACTATGCTTCTAGTTTTTACTGGGTTCTAACTTTTATTGCTCTGCAGTCTTTCTTTGCAGGTCAGAGTTGTATCATGTAAAAAATTACAAGTCTATTTTTAATATAAGAGAGATTATTTTATTTTTGTTGTACATATTTGCTTCAAGTCAAAGAATTTCTGAGACAGGTTCAGGTAGCTGAAGGGCCTTTATGAGGAGATTATATTGTTTGCACCCAAGGTATGCTGCAAACACAGTCTGAAGTATAATGGGAAATACCATCTTTCTACAGACAGGCTTAGAAACTGTAATCCAGTAATTTAAGATGTTTCCTTTCTGTGGCAGAGGGCTTGATTTATACCTGTAAGAAAACATATTGATCATCAGACATGTACGTCTTAAGTCTTAAAGTAATCTTAAGGTAAAAGTATCTAAAAGACTATGGGAGTCTTCCTTTTTTATTGGCATATAGTCACTGTTGGCAGCAATGGTTTTCATTAATCTCTTCTCTTTAGTCTTAAAAATGATTCTGGCTTCTTGTGCCTCTTTAGTTCCCCTCTGGAGGTGCACAGAATAGACAGCTCCAAGAGTTCAGAGAATACTGGAGTGATCTTGGTGTGGAAGGCTTACAGGTAGCAGTTTGCGACAGTATTTTCCTTTAGGACGCGTGTGGAAACTCTTGGAATATTTTATATGAGCAGCTGTTACTGCTGGACCTACAGCACCCAGACTGATTTGTTTTGTAGCAAGGATTGAATATGCTGAAGACTAGTGCTATGAACTATAGAGATACAGTGTGACAGAGGACGGATTTAAAACTGAGAAGGGAAACACTGCCTCTGGTCTAAATGACTCAACATGACTATATAATTTTGGTTCTGAGTTCTTTAGGTAGTCATGTAAATAGAAGTTTTTAAATTAGAAACCAGTCTTACCTGGCAGCAAGGGCTCCATTCACAGGTATAGCCAAAAGGAAAGGGTATACACCACCCATACCCAAACCGACTAGTGCGCCCCGGATCATAGCACAGGTCTCACAGTTCAAGTCACCTGGGAGAGGAATTACCAAAGTGATGCTCAGGATGTTTAAGCAAACGAGACTTAAAGAGCAGGTTTACCTTCTATTTTCAGTGACACAGCAGAAATGATCTTGCAAGTCATGCTCAAAGGTTAGAACATAGCTCTGGTATGAGGACATGCTTAGCATGTTTAAGGCTTTGGGTGGGAAATACGGATAAGCAGGAAAATAGCTCGATTCCATGTGGATTCTTAGAGATTTGAATCAGTATTAACAGAAAATAAAACATAAAAATGCCTTTGTTGGTCCTTATGATGGTATTTTTTTCATTCAGAAAAATCCCATACACACATGGAATACTCAGGGTACATGGCACAGTTTTAAGGAAGCTGCTTTTTTTCCCGCTAAATACAGTGCTTCAAGAGATGACAATTGTATTACCACAACATACTTTCCTTGAGAGAACTTCATACAATATGGAAACGAGCTGCTTCAGATCAGGGACCTATGACCGTTGTACACATACTCTGCTTGGTTGGCAGAATCAGTTGTGTAAGAAGACAGCAAGATTCAGCCTTCCCTGAGGACTGCATGATAGCCTGCAGCTATTCAGTATTAATATTTGGGTACTGGGATAGGGTGTACTAAGGCAAACTAGGGATAACAAATAAAGCATACCTTTACTCAAAGGTAAACTTACAAAACCTGCAAAGGACAGGCTTGCCGTCATAAATGTCATCAAGGCCATCGGTAAGCCAGAAGCTAGTCGGGCTTCTGTCACATGCAGAATGCGCCGAAAAAGACTGTTTGCTGTTAGGCCACTGAAAGCAGCATTAAGTCCGATAAATGTGGCTCCATGTTGAAGCAGGTACCTGAGGGCGAGGAAAAAATAGCCCGTTTCCACGATTTGGTTAAGTTCTTCAATTTTGATATGTTACAGAACTTAGTAGCACATTGGGAAGAATTAGACATCTCTTACAGAGCCATAAAACCAAAATTACAGCTTCACATCTACATTTCTAGTCTAAAAAGGCTTTTGAATTTGGGCAGTGTATAAGGATGCTACATGCATTTTGTGATTTTAATGAAGAGCCTTGCCTGAATTATGTAAGAGAGGGAGCAGCTCTGAAGTGGGAGATGCCTGGCTCTTTAGAGTTCACATATTTAAGAACACAACACATTCTAAGGTGTTACTACTGACTTACACCCCTTGTGTCTATAAACAGCTTGCTTATACACGCAGATACATATTCAACTTTGTTTCAGTAGTATGGAATTAACGTATTTCCTTTTACTCTTTCCTTAAGTGTTAATATTATCCAGATTAGGAAATTGGGGTAACTAACATTTAAGTGAAACATTATGCTAGGTAGTTTCTAATAACTCAGTGATGAACATTTTATTGGTAATCTGAGATAAGTAGAGAAACAGATTTTAAGTCAAAATATATGCTCTATATGTTTAATTCTGGGGAGAACCCGAAAAGCACCAGTACAACTAGAATTAGCTCTTCCGTTACACAGGCTGCTTTCCAGCATTTGTGTTGTGATCTGCAGTGTGGCTCCCTGGTGGATGGTTCTCATTTCTCAACCCATCAGAGTAACCCTAAAGGTGCTTCCCCCTAGGTCCTGGAGTTTGTGCTTATTTTAAAAGCTTTTCTAAGACACGATACTGAGCATTTGTGTGTGAGATAATGCTTTCCTGACCTCCCACTTGGCATTCACCATGCCTGCCGTTTCATTCACTGAGCACTAGTTCCATAAAGGTGACTTGTTGCTACAGGGACAAGAGCTGCATTCCACCGTGGAGATTCTCCTAGTTGGCTACATGGGAAGAGAGTGAATTGATATTTTCACAACTCTAGAAATGGCTCAGGAAATTCTAGACAGCTACAGCTCCAATGTGAGAAGCCTGTTTTTTTTTTAGGGGTTAAAGAAACAGGGAACTTGTATACTTTTGCAAATATATAAAAGTCATAAAATGGGAGTCATCCCTATTTAACTGTAGGAACCAGTGCTTAGAAACAGTGGCCCTGAAACCTGCAAACAACCACTTTCTCGTCTCGTAACTAATCTGTAGTTTGCTGTGGCTTTAAAATGAAACATTTTTATCACTTCCAAGCTAAATCTTAACCTTACAATACCAGCTCAATTCCCACTGCCCTTTTTTAATTTGTTGGAGCACCTACTGTAGCCCGGTTTCTTCCTGTTTCTGTCATCCTCATCTCAGTTCCTTAGAACAGTCGTCCAGGCTTTCCCTACCTTGTGTAGGTTTTCTATTTACCTCAAGAAACAGCACCAGGAAACAACTAAATGGTGTCTGTGTAGGGGTAGTGGTAAGGGGCACACAGTTGCTGAAATTTATCAAGTTCTCAACTACTGCTCAGTACATAGGTTCTCTGCTGTAAGATGGTAAGTGCCAGCAAAAGGTGGAATTGGTGTGGTTTCCACACTGGAAGACACAGCAATCTCCAAAGTAATATTTTACGTCTCAGCTCCCCTGTGATGTCTCTACTCACCAGAGTAACTTAACAATTCTGATTCTTTTCACTGGTGTCAATCGCCTACTTTAAATCTATTCCCCAAACTGGCTGGAATAGACAATAACGTTAGTTGGATCAAATTTTTCCTGCTTAAAACCCTGCGACATCTTTCTGATAGAGACATTCTAATACTAAGGGATCTTACCTTTCTGATTCCGGAAGTTGTTTAATTTTTCTGGATATGATATTAAACATTAGATTGTCTTTGAGAGTACTTTGTTTATGCTCTTCCATCTTGGACCTAAAAAACATAAAAATCCCATTTAAAAATATATCTAGAAAGTCTCCTGAGATACCTTCGAAAGTTGCAGATTAACTTCATAATCTGAAAAGTCAGTGTATATGCAGCATACAAACAAAACATCCCCATCCCCCCTGGAAAGCACAACACAAGCCTGAACATGAAAAACCATATGAGTTTCTAAGAAGTACACTTCACAATCCTTATTTCCTAAGCAGTTTATAGCAGGCATGAAACAAAAATTATGAAATGTTTAATTCAGACATGATGGCTTGCCTGTTGTTGTCACACTTGGCTAGACCCAGGAGGATTAGCTCAGGACTATCCTTGGCTCCATGGGAGTTTGAGGTCAGCATGAGCTACATGAAAACTTACAACAGGAAAAAAACCCAAAGAAGTTGTGTTCAGTAGACAAGTGGGAAATACAACCACCAACCAGTACACTTTGATAAAATGTTAGCCATTAGGGGGAATACTAAGATCACATAGATCTATCATTAGGTACTCAGGTTAGTTACAATGTCCTGGAAGCATGCAGGAGGCTGTGCCATGCTGCCGATGGAGCTATAAGTTGTATGTCAAGTCAGTGTAACCACTTTGTTAAAACCATTTGGGGTCGGTAAGTGGCACTATTGGGAAGGACAAGAATTAGGGCCTCAGACTCCAGTTCTAGGGAAATGGATACTCTCTTCTGACTTCCATAGGCATTGCTGATGTGTGTACTAGGCCACACTTGGACACACATACACACATGATTAAAAATAAAATCTGGAGCAGTTAAGAGCAGTTGCTCTCCCATGGTGCTGAGTCCCAGCTCATAACTGTAGCTCCAGGCCAGGGTGATCTGAGGGAGGCCCTCTTCTGGCCTCTGCAGGCACTGAACAGACCTGACAGACACTTTAGGCTGAAAACGGCCCACAAGCCAGTAGTTTGCTGATCTCTGTACCAGATAGGGTGAATGTCAAAATGGAGAATGACAAAAACTGTTTTAAAAAAATACTTCCGGATGGCAGTAACAAAAAGCAAAGGCCACCTGCGGTGACACCTGTAACACGAGCCTTTGGGAAGCGGAGGCAGGAGGATTGTCAGTTTCTGAGCTACAAGCTATTTCTCAAAAAATAAATCTAAATACTACGCATATTTTCGAAAATGTCTGCATAAAAAATGGAACACCGGAAAATTAAACTTAGTCAAGGTTACCCTGTAAATTGAAAGTACTTCTGAGATTAAACGATAAATCCAGTTAGGTGTATTCCCCTCTAGGGTGGAGAGGGAGGAGGGGCTAAGCACACACAGCTCCTCCGCCGTCGTCGTCACCTGATGCATCTGCCGACAATGGCATAGTTACTCACCGCTCCGCGGGATGAGCCGCACCTTATGCCCTCCTCCCAGTCGCCGGTGCTTTTCCTAGGGTCTCCCGTGCCCGGGTTCACCACAACCTTCCCTC
>LOEQ01000205.1:199872-213251 GCA_001685075.1 Bramus lutescens | reverse complement strand
TATCAAAAGGGCCAAGGCAGTTTCTTTATTAACCAATGAAAGTAACATATAGACAGATGACCCTCCTACATCAGTACCCAAGGGAGAAGATGAGCACAAGGCTTCACTGCCTTCTTCTTCCTCACTGCAGACACTGTGTGCCTGGCTGCCTTGGTGTCTCCACCACACAGGCTGTGCTCGTGAACTAGCCAAAATACTCTTTGTCCCCTGAGTTGCTTTCACCAAAGTGCTTTAGCAGAGCAGCACAGGAACTCACGAATACCATGATTAATAATGGTCTGTGATCACCGTCATCTTTAAAACCCGCTCCCATCATCTGCCATCATCCTCACTGCGGCCTCCCTTCTCGGCTTCTATTGGAGTCTGACCAGTGAAAGTCCATGAGAACTCTGAGAGGAAGAGGAGATTGTTTGGGGCTCTATTCTTCCACACTTCCCTCTGGCCATGATTTTTCCACGAATGGATTACACTTAAACTCACAATTCCTCAATGTGGACCCTCTCCCATTTCTGTGAACACTTTTGTTTTAGTAACTTTTTGTCACTGTGGTAGAGTACTCAAGAAAACCACTTAATAGGTTCAATTTAACGCATGCTCTTTAGAGATTCACAGTTTTACTCGTCCCTGGGCTCCGTCTGCTTCTGGACCTGGGTACAGTGGGACAGAACATTACAGTGGGGAACAATGTGATTAAGCAAGGTGGCTCACCTCAAAGCAAGGCAGAGCGTGATAGGAAGGGGCCAGGACAAAGTACATCTTTTAGAGACATGCCCTAAGGAGCTACTTCCTACAAGCAGATCCTACCTCCTAATTGACCATTCTATGTGAACTTATCAGTACAGTAGTAATCCGAGATGAAGTTAGTGTCCTTCCAAGGCAGCGCTCACTAGTTGGGGGCCAGGCCTTTAATACATGAATATTTTGAGGCGATGCTTCCTTTCTCAAACTGTTGTAAACCCTACATTGGACACCATCTGTCGAGGTCCAGCCTTGAAGGTGTTTGCACATTCCAGGGTAGTAGTGTGAGGGTTAGAATTACTAAGCAAGAGGAACAGAGACATGAAAGAAATAAAAGATGGAAACACAGAACAGCATCGAGAGGGAAAGTCAATGAATACTGAAATCACCCGCATTTATTT
The DNA here is from genome assembly GCA_001685075.1 of Bramus lutescens. Taxonomy (NCBI): domain Eukaryota; kingdom Metazoa; phylum Chordata; class Mammalia; order Rodentia; family Cricetidae; genus Bramus; species Bramus lutescens. Next base: position 212,112 of record LOEQ01000205.1, on the reverse strand, counting down.
TCCACAAGCTTATATACTCTACTCCAAAAGGGAGTGGGGAGGCAACAGACTTCATTAACCTGATATAAGGGATAGACCAAGTATCCTGCAGGCAGCCACTCCTTAGAACCTCCTGCCAATCTCCCTGAAGGAACAAGAATAGAGCTGAATTCTGTGACTTTTTGTCAAGGTGGGACAGATCTACCTCTATACTCAAAATATTAATTGACCACACCCTAGGTCAGGATCTCTTGTTTGTAGCCACATCTGTTGTCAACAAATTTGAGAGGGCAGGAATAAGCTCAAACTCTCTGACCTTTAGACAGGGTGGAACAGGCACGTCTGTTGGCCCTGGCATCAAATGGTAGCATTCTTCACAGGAAAGTGTGTGAGCACTGTTTCCATTCCTGCCTCTCCATCCTCTGCTGCCTTAAGTTGCTCTAAATCAGGCTTGGGCTTCGTCCTCCACTCAAGGTACAAGTAGCTTAGTACTGATCAGAGCTAAGGAGACTTCATTCCATGTCAGTGATTTCACAGATGAATTTCCAGGATTCATCTCATTTCTGTCTAATTTGACATCAGGTTAGATTCATACACACAACCCCTTTTCTTTTTACTTCATTCACCTTTTTCCTTGACATTGGTGTTCTAGCCTGACTAAGTCCTGGTGCCAGCTGAGATGGATCCACACTGAGCTACCACACAAGTTGATTAATTTTTTACATGTATACACATATTCACAATGCTGGGACTAATGCTTTGACACAGCATGAACACGATTATGTTAATTCATAGTTAGATGAGTGACTTTTTCTCTTTTGCTTTAACCAAGCTTTATTTTTAGTTAATTTTCCCCCACAATATATTTTGATCATGTTTTGCCTTCCCCAGTTCTGCTCAGATCCTCTCTATCTTCCTACCCACCCAGCTTCATGTTTCCCTCCTTCAAAACCAAAACCAAAACTCAAACCAACCAAACAGCAAACCACCATTAAGGCACAAATACCTGTCCTAGTTACTGTTCTGTTGCTGTGAAGAGATATCATGACCATGGCAAGTCTCTCTCACTCTGCCTTCTTCCTCCCAGCATTCCGTTTAGTTTTTCCCATCTACCTAAGTTCTGCCCTATCAATAGGCCCAAAGCAGTTTCTTTAATTCATTAATGGTAATCATAGCATACAGAGGGAAATCCCACATCAGTTGAAAGTTGCTAATAGATTGGGTTCTATGAGAAAAACAGTGGAGCCAAGCATAACCTATTCTTCTTTTCCCCTCCATGTAGCTGGAATTCTCAATTTTAGAGGCAGAAACTTTCAGGAAAGACATTTATTAGGTCAGGAAGGATGAGGCTGATACTTAGGATAATTAAGAAAACAGTTGGATATAGAAATTTTGTGTACCAGGGAAATAGTAAAGATAGAAATTTTAAATTTGGAAGAACTAGCATTATTAGAACTAACATTTAAAGACCTAAAACCGTGAGATTTGAAGGAGAGGCAAGAGGTTATAAAATATATGTGAATAGGAATATTTTAATTAAATTATCTGAAGTAGGTAGTATTCACAATTGAAATAATTAAAATTATTTTTGTCAAATTTTATGCAAAATAGTTCATTAAAATTTCATACTGAAGTTAGTTGAGTAGAGAGCAACATTTTATTAGATTTTATTTTTTCTAAATTGAAAATTAATCTCTTAGTTTCTTGAATATAAATTACTAGATAAAAAACATTAGCCTAAATGACTTGAGTTCTACTTTCCATAAATAGTAGCAATATGGGATCCAGCTTCAAATTTCAAAGAGGCCTTAGTTATTCAAGCATATTAAGGAACTCCTCACATATTAGTGCAAATGATTTTAACATTCAAGCTTTGGGGAACTGATTTAATCAAGATAATTTCTAATGTGACAAAATACTAGACAGATGATTTTTTGACTTGTCAGATACCTTGTCTGCCAATCCGGGATGAGTAGTATCTTTCTTAAGAAAGAAAGGGATATTTTGAAATGAGTTGAGGTTTCTTAGAGAAACTATAGGATAGCTGGGTATTAGATTCAGAAAAAAAGGCAGGAAACAAGGCGACCAAAACAATGTAAATATTTCCCACAAAGAAGAGGGAGACGGGCATTGCGCTCTGACCAGTGGCTCCTAGTCCAACACTATCTATCGTATGCTGGTCCCTTCCATTCCAGGTTATGTTAGGGTCACCATCCCAATCTTGCCAATCATGCTGTGAAGACTGAGAGTCCTCACATGGTGAAGAACTGTGCAAATGCTTCCCCCACCTTGATAGACAGTTAATAATTTTATATGGAAATGGGTGCGGTAAGGGTAAGGTGTAGCCTGTCAGTTATTGTACCGAGTAGAGTGAGGGTGATCTGAAGTCAAAAGGTCTAGGGTTAAATGAGGATGAATGTAACTTATAAAGCATTCAGTGCACAGATGTAGTGAGTAGAAGTGTGTGTGTGTGTGTGTGTGTGTGTGTGTGCGTGTGCGTGCATGTATGTGTCTGTCCTTTGTGCATTTCTAATGTGTGTGTGTACATGCGTGTGTGTATGTGTGTGAATGCGTGTGTGTGTCCTTTGTCTATTTCTAAGAGGTTTGGCTCAAACAAGTAAGGTTTCCTGCATTTACCTCATTTACCTATATATACCGTGAAGCATATCCCACCCATCTCTCTGTGAGGGAAGAAACTCTGAAATAGAGATGAGTGGGCTATAACGTCATGGTGTGTGAAGGTGGGTGTGATGGGACAAGAAGAAAATGATAAGTACTTAGGTAAAGGAACAATGGAAATCAACCAAGCCAAATTGCAAAAACCCTTGATCGTTTTAAAGACATAAGAACCTAGCATATTTTGAATCCCAAAGGTCAGTTTTTCTTCATTTTCTTCTAGTATGTCTGGCACAGATCCAAAAGTAATTTCCACTGCATCACGAGAAAAGTGTTGTTCTCAGCCCCCTTTTTAAAATTATTGTTATATGCTACAAAACAATGCAATTATTGTAATTTTCTAAATTTTGTGAAAATATAAACTTATACATCTCAGAAACTAACTTAAACCTAAAAATAAAAACATCTGCAGAAATCTGTGGCTGGAAACACTTTAACTGTGTATTTTTTAATTCTAGATGTCCCAGTGAGTATGAAGTGGTATATTATGGTTTTAACATTTCTCTAATGATGCATGGTAATGGGTGCCTTCTGTGCCAACTAATTACTCTTATTTGTTCTTTGGTGAAGTAGTTCTCCAAATCTCCTGTCTATGTCTTAGTTAGGGCTTCTATTGCTGTGAAGACTATGATCATAGCAACTCTTTTTTCCCCATGGTATTTTTATTGATTATTTGGGAATTTTACATCATGAACACCAAGCACACTCACCTCCAGTCCTTCCAGGTCTGCTACCCCTAACCCTCGTGACTCCCCCAATCCCAAAAGAAAAAGAAATTTAAAAAAGTCCAATTTGTGTTGCCCATCTACTCACTGGACCATGGCCAAGCTCCTGGTGGCCAGCCCCTTTAAGAAAACTGACTGTGTTACCATTGAGGACCACGAGGATGTCTGTGGTCTGTGCTGCTGATGGAGAGACCCACAGCAACTCTTGTAAAGGAGAACATTTGTTTGTACTGACTGACGACAGTTCAGAGCTCTAGTCCATTGTCATCACGGCAGAAAGCACAGCGGCATGCAGGCAGACATGGTGCTGGAGAAATAACTGACAATTCTACATCTAGATCTGAAGGAAGTGATACTGGGCTTGACCTGAGTATCTGAAAAACTCAAGGGCTCTGCAGTAGTACACTTCCTCCAACAAGGCCACACCTCCTAAGAGTGCCACTCCCTGGGGGGGCATTTTCATTCAAACCACCACACCTACTTATAAATAGGTTTGTTTATCTTCATAGTAATTTTTAAAATTTTATATGCAAGTAGTTTTTTCAAATATCTGAGTTACAAATATTTCCCCCAATATTGAGCCTGAAGTTTATTTTAAAAATTGTGACAATTTAAAGATTGCTTATATTTTATTAAGTCTGACACACACATTCACACATTTCCTCATGCCTCAAGCTTCTGTCACTGTCACTAAGAATGTTTCTCCAGCCTGACTTAATGAGTGTACTATTTTGTTCTAGACATTTTATACTTTTATTTTTTCAATTTAGGGCAAGGCCTCTTTGGAGGCAAACTTTGTATATGGTATACAGTAGGATTAATGTTCTTTTTATTACATAGAGATCGATCTTTAGATGTGTCAGTTCAATTTTTGGAAAAGATTATCCCTCCCCCCATAAACTGTCTTGGAACCTTTGTGGAAGTGACAGTTATTTTGATCTCTTAAAGAGTGAAGAAATATCTTGAAAACAACTAATTCTATGCTTTAAATTTGAAAGGATTGTTCCGTTTCCTAGGAAACTACCCTTTGATCATGTGACTTTTGGTTTTTCTAGGAACCATGGTATAGTGAATGAGAATTTAAATATCTTTGTCAATTAGAAGAATTTTTCAGTGTGCTGACAAGAATTTAGACTCTAAATATCAAACTTAAGAGGATGTTCAGTTTAGGAGCCAAGAAAACCTGTTTCCATTTTGTTAAAGAAATACTTATTTGAGGGTAGAAGCAAGGCGTAAGCATATAGTTGCCTGGTTGCTCTATCTTTTGGGTAGATAATACAACTGTCCTTTTTAGAATCAGTTTTGATGTGTGAACTTGGGACTTGTGGCCACCATAGATTTTTCATATCCATTGATTTTCTGATGCCTGTGTTACCACAATCTGTAGCATATGGTCTGCAGTTTCATTTCTTAACTATTCTAGGACTGTAGAGATGTCTCACTAGTTGAGAACACTTGCTGCAGGAAAGAGATACCTTGATTGAGAGAGTCATTATGGGGCTAGCAAGAAACCTGGCACTAGAGAAATTCCCAGGAATCCACAAGAATGACCCCAGCTTAGACCCTAAGCAATAGCGGAAACGATGCCTGGACTGGTCTTGCCCTGTTGTCAGATGGATGACTATCTTAAATGTCACCATAGAACCTACATCCAGCAACTGATGGAGGCAGATGCAGAGATCCACAACAGAGCACTGGGCTGAGCTCCCACAGTCCAGTTGAAGAGTGGGAGGAGTGAGAATATGAGCAAAGATGTCAAGACCATGATNCAAGAAACCTGGCACTAGAGAAATTCCCAGGAATCCACAAGAATGACCCCAGCTTAGACCCTAAGCAATAGCGGAAACGATGCCTGGACTGGTCTTGCCCTGTTGTCAGATGGATGACTATCTTAAATGTCACCATAGAACCTACATCCAGCAACTGATGGAGGCAGATGCAGAGATCCACAACAGAGCACTGGGCTGAGCTCCCACAGTCCAGTTGAAGAGTGGGAGGAGTGAGAATATGAGCAAAGATGTCAAGACCATGATGGGGACACCCACTGAAACAGTCTACCTGAGCTAATGGGAGCTCACCAACTCCATCCAGACAGGGAAGGAACCAGCATAGGACCAAACTAGACCCTCTGAATGTGGGCGACAGTTGCACGGCTGGGGCAGACTGTGGGCCCACTGGCAGTGAGATCAGGATTTATCCCTACTGCTTGTTCTGGCTTTTTGGAACCCATTCACTTTGGAGGAATGCTTTGCTCAGGCTAGATCTAGTGGGGAGGGCCTTGGTCCTGCCTCAAAGGAACGTGTTGTTAGACTTTGCAGACTCCCCATGGGAAGCCTTACCCTCTCTGAGGAGGAGGAGGAGGGAGCCAGAGGACGGGAGGGAGTGGGAACTGGGAGGGGATGTGAAATGAGAAAAGATAGTTTTTTGTTTTTTAATAAATAAATAAAAATGAAGAACACTTGCTGCTCCTCTGGGGACCCTGAATCATTGCACTCAAATCAGGTGGTTCATCATCACCTCTAACTCGTTCCCAGTTCCCGGAGAATCTGGTGCCCTCTTCTGGCCAGACACCTGCATGTGTGGTGCACAAATAATCATGCCGGGACTCACAGAGGAAAACAATTCTTTAAAAGATGTTCTGCTTTATTTTGATTTTTATATTAGAAAATTTGATAGGCATAAAGCCATAATGCAGGTATGTTTTAAGGAGTATGATGTAACTACAGTGTTCATGTATGAAATTCTCAAAAATTAATTTTGTTTTTGTTTTTCAAGACAGGAGTTCTCTGTGTAGCCCTGGCTGTTCTAGAGTTCATTCTGTAGACCAGGCTGGCCTTGAACTCAGAGACCCACCTGCCTTTGCCTCCCAAGTGCTGTAATTAAAGGTGTTCGCCATCATCACCTAGCTGAAAGGATAAAAAAATAATTTAAACAATGAAAAATAAAGGAATGTAAAAAGAGAAATGATGTTTTTGTATTTATACAGAAAAAATATGTAGTAATGCATATTTAGATTTTTAAATTTGAGATATCTTGCTCTTTTGATGTGGGCTTTTATATGGATAACAATTTTTCTGCTTAGAAAGAATTTTATATAGCCAGGAGGTGGTGGCACAGGCCTTTAATCCCAGTACTCGGGAGACAGAGACAGGCAGATCCCTGTGAGTTCGAGGCCAGCCTTTTCTGCAGAGTGAGTTCCAGGATAGGCTACAAAGCTATAGAGAAACCCTGTCTCAAAAGCAAAAGAAAAAAAGAAGAAAAAAGAAAAGAGAAGAATAGAAAAAATTTCCCAATGATATTTGATATAGGCAGATTCTGTTACTGTGTCCTGGGATAGGCTCTGTAAATGTTTTAGAATTTGTTTTGCTCACTTAGATCTTCAAAAACTAGACTAGTACCCAAGAGTCATAAATAGCGAGATGGGTATGTACACAAATGACGAGTCTACAAACCACAACTAGGTTTATCTTTTATGCTTAATTTGCTTCTTTCCTGATTGGGTTAACATTTCCCCCTTCCTTTTGCTTTTCTGAGGCTTCTTCATATTCTTTTTAGGATAGAGTTCTTTTAAGAAATCTGCATGAAATTCATGTGGCTTCTAAATCTCTTCCTAACTTTTAACACTTCTGGCACATTTGTAGCTAGTATCTCTTTATTATCCTTCAATACTTTGAAATGTCGAATATTTTGATGGAATAAGGTTCTTCCTATTTTCTCTTTCCTACATTTTCTTGTAGCTCTTATTCAGATAGACTAATGATTCTATTGCTTATTCTAGTCACTGTAATTTTCTCTATGGCTATAACTAATCGGCTGGCTAGTCTGCAGAGTGACATCAAAAAGCTTAATGAATACACTTTTTCAAGTTCTATGTTTAAAATTGCTTATAATTTCTTCCAGTATATCTGTATTTCTTCCTTTTTTCTTTTCTTTTGTCTTTCTATTCTGAGGGGAAGCCTCTTGGGGATCAAATCCAATGCTCCAAGCATCACATATGCTAGCCAGACACTCTAACACTGAACAGCACCCCAAGGCTCTTCTTTTTATCTTTTAAATAATACCATGAATACTGCTACAAATAGCACATTGCTCCATTTTCTAATGGTCAGGTTAGGAAAGTGTCATATGTTACTCAATTATTTTGTCTACCGATTCTCCCTTCTCGTGAATTCAGTCTTCACACAGTTTGCAAATTCTGTGAGTTCATCTTCAACAAGAGTGGTTCTCCCATGGTCATGTGATGGGGAAATGTACTGAGAGATCAGCCAAGCCAGGGTGGTCTTGGTGGTCTGAGCCCATTTTCCCCTAATTTCTGGGTTTGGGTGTTAATATCATCTGAAGTAAATACTAATATAAAACTTCTGTTGTGGAATCCAGACACATAGGAAGGTTTAAATAAGTAAATGGATTGCTTGTTGGTATACCTAGCCATAATACCTTTAATATTGTAATATTTTGATGTAAAATTTTTAAATATTTAAATTCATGCATATGAAGATATGACCACCTATCTCTAATGTACTTACTTATCTGGTTGATATTTGACTATTTCTGTCTCTTTTTAAATGTACTTGGACTAGGATTGATTTTTGCTTTTCTAAACATTCATTTGGTGTTGGAATTATTTACTGTGACATTTTTGGCCATGAAATGTCATGTCGAATGATTGTGCTAGCACACAGAAGCAGAGAATGAAGAATCGTAGACTCAAGACCTAAGATTTAAAAGAGACTTTTGAGAGCATTAAATCTACCTCTGAAAGAGCTAATGGACAGGTCAACATTCTCTCCACTGTCCATGCCGTAAAATATGCAACCCTATAAAGAAAAAAAAAAGCTGATTTTGAGAATATGAATGCTTACTTTAAAAGTTAGAGCCTCTCACACAGTTATGTGTTAATTTTCTGTTGCTATGGCAACCCGAGACAACCAGTTTTTAAGGAAGAAAGATATCTTTGAGTCCACATTTGCATAGTTGCAGTCCACGGTTGCTTAGTTCTGTCACTTGGGTTCTACAGTGAGGCAGAAATCATGATAAAAAGCACATGGTAGAACAGAGCTGTTCATTTCCTGGTGACCATGAAGGACCACTGACAGGACCTGTAGGTGTGGCCAATACAGTCCTCCCCAGTATGCCTCCCAGGAGCGTGCCTTTCAACTAGGCCCCACCTCTTCAAATGGCTACCACCTTCCAATATCTTAATCATATGACACCAGTTGCTGAGCAAGACTTGAGCTTTGGTGGGAGACATTTAAGCTACAATCCTCAACAGTTTACTTTCATCCTAAACTGTGATTAGTTTTTCATTTTGTCCTATTTTATCTTCAAAGGAACTTGCAGATTTCAGACTAAGTATAAGCACAGGTATCACCTGGTTGTTTTGAATGCAGTCAGTACAGGCCTGTGGGTGTTTCCTTCATCATAAAGTGTTTCCGTGAGATAGCTTAACACGAGGGTGGTGCCCTGCTTCCTTGGGTGTAATTCCTACTTAGGCTGAATCCAGAAATAAATTTAGAACTGTAACTATAATCCTGTTGAGGTTATGTAAAATAAGGAGGAAAGAAAAGAAAATGTTATCAGCAGGACAAAACAGGCTGTTGTCTTGAAAAGACTTCATTTCTCTTTCTCTGTGGGCATGGGTGTGTGGGTGGGTTCTCTCAATTCTGCAGTCACAGATCCACAACACCCCCCTCCCAAATTAATCAAGTGTCAAACTGGGAAATCTGTGGGGCTTTCAGCATTATCACACTGTGTCATATTATAATTTTTTAAATGCAGAGACAGAAACAACCCAAATAATCCCATTTACATCTGAATTAAATTCCGCAGGCATTTCCTGTATTCTATTAGCAATTCAACAAGAAGCCTGGCATTAGGAAACAGGGAATAATTACAAAAGAAAGAGAGGGATAGGAGTAGAGAGCCCCTGAATTCATAATGCAAAATTTGGCTGTAACGGTTATTTTTGTTATGATTAGGAGGTGGTGGATCAAATTTTAATCCTTCAAAGTAATTTTCTATGATTGAAAAATCCATTTTTTTTAATCTTTTGTATGTACTGTACTAATTGTTCTATTGCAAAATTCAGATAATACTAGTTTTGTAAGTCTTCTGTGATAGTTAATTTTGATGTCAGCTTATTGGGACCTTTAGTCACCTAGGAGACACGTCTCTGGCCATGTCTGTGAAGAGTTTTCTACATGAGGTTAATTGGGATGAGAAGACCCACCTTGGCCACAGAGGGCACTATTCTATGTGCTGGGGACCTGCTTCTAATGAAAAGGAGAAAGTGAGGCAAACATCAGCATTCATTTCTCTCTGACTGTGGATGTAGTCGGCCAGCTGCCTTAATCTTCTGGTGTCGTACCTTCCCGGCCACGAAGGACCATCCTTGGAACTAGGAGCCCAAAAAACCATTTCTCCTTTAAGTCATTACAAAACAACAAAACAAAACAAAACAAAGCAAAACAATGTAACGGAGACACCACCTTGTAGGTTTGGGAACAACTTCTAACTCACCCGACTTTTGCCTAGCTTATGAGTACTCAGTATAATAATGGCATTTTATGAGCCCTAGGAGGACAACCTCCTCCTATTATTCTTCTGAATGAAAGGTAGCAAGCAATGCAATGACTCCTAATGACATATTGCTATACCCATAGAGTTGAGCATCTCTCAGCCTTCATCAGAGAAGCTTCTTTGTGATGGCCTGGGCAAACTCTACTGCTGGTAGAGAAATGAACTGTGAGAGGCAAGAAAGAAATTCAGTTCAACACAACTTAGCTGGGCTGATTTTAAACTTCAGGAGTCTGACACCAGGCCAGTTTATTTTCAGATATATGTAAGTATGGAACGATTTTGAAAGAAAGTTTCCTGGTAACAATGATCTCAATACCATGTGCTCAATAAAGCTTAAAGTATGACTACAGCAAAACTCTTTCGCAAAGTCCATGTGACCTCTACCATGAAGATAGGTTCTATAGCTTTGGAACCCAGGTTCTGGTGTGGTTTCTGACTGAGATAATGTAGAGGGCAGTGGGCTATAAAGTGCACGTGACATTTCTCCCAAGGGTGGGCTCTACTGATTGGGAAAGAAAGCTAAAGATAAAGGCCTAGGGAGGGAGAGTCTGGGATAAACATTGGGAATTTGCATGACGCCTTGCCCTACAGATAGGCAAGGTTACCGGGTTATTAACAGCATCAGTTCCCAGCCTTCTGGGTGAGAAACAGTTGTATATCTCCTCCACATGAGGAGATGATCCTTCATGATTAATATTCCTGGTTTCTCCAGGGCTTCTCTATACTTCTTAAAGTAGATGGCAATTAACACAGAGATACATGACTGACAATGTGGACAGAGAGACAGAGATAGAGGCAGAGACCCAGAGAGCAAGACCTTGGAGCATTCAGCTGTAAATTTTTTTTTTGTGTTGTTGTTGTTTTTGTTTTTTTTCTTTTACAGCCTTCCCTCCAAGTCTCAGGAATCTATCAGAAAGATTGTAAGAGCCAGAGGTGGTACATGCCTTAAAGAAAGCAGCATTTTATAGACACACCAGGGCTGATGCACATATGAGCTCAAAGAGACTGTGACAGAACATACAAGACCTGCACAAGTTCCAGCCAGATGAGATCCTCAGACAAAGGACATGTGCCTAACGACAGAGCTTTCTAGTGTTGATAAGGAAAACCAGATTTCCACAATGGAGTGACTTGGAGGGTATCAAGCACATTCCAGGGCAGGTCTTGTGATCTGGAGTAGTTGGCCAATCAAACAAACTCCTTGTGTGTGTGTGTGTGTGTGTGTGTGTGTGTGTGTGTATTAAGAGAGAAATAGATGGAGGGGGGCCAGATCTGAGAGGAATTTGGGAAGATGAAAATATATGATCAAAGCCAGGTGGTAGTCATGCATGGTTTTAATCCTGGCATTGAAGAGGCAGAGGCAGGTAGATTTCTGTAAGTTCAAGGTCAGCCTGGTCTACAAAGTGAAATCCAGACCAGTCAGAGCTGCTACCCAGAGAAATTCTGGCTTGAAAAAAAGAAAAAATATGATTAAAATGTATGAAAAATTTAAAAAGTCTTACATAAAAATATTTAATAAATCTTATTTTAAAATACTATTTATTGAAAATAAAACCCTTATACATTACAATAAACTTGAGTTATATAACACTGTATACTTTAGCTTTCCTAGTCAAAAATTTTACCTTTAAAATGAGATTAGACTAAATTGTTTCTTCTTTTTTAAGTTTGAAGTTGCATGAGGTTAGAAATAATGAGAGAAGCAATCCATTATAAATGGAAAGCTTCATTATAATTGAAAGCTATACATATATAGCTAATGGGCGGGCATGATGCTTTTTCTTCACTCACTGTGAGGTCTCCACTGATATGTCTTTAACGAAGGGCAGGTTAGCAGAGAAAAGCTCAATACATCTGATAAAATATTTATGTGAGGGGTTGGGGAGATAGATGGCTCAGCAGTTATGTGCACTTACTGCTCTTACAAAGGACCCATGTTGGGTTCCCAGCCATAAACACAATGGCTGACAACCATACCTACAGCTCCAGGGGGATCTGATGCCCTCTTCTCATGTCTGCTGTCACCAGGCATGGGTGCGTGTGGTGAACATGGGTACATGTATGCAGAACATTCACACACATAAACTAAAAAGTATCATGTGGCATATGAACCTTTCAAATCAAATAGAACCGAAGACCCAGAAATGTAGCTTGTTTTTTTCTTTCTTCCTTTACCCAGTAGAGCTGGCTTTCCTTTCTTCTTTCTTTCCCTAGAGATGATGATGTAGCTGGTTTTCTTTCTTTCTTTCTTTCTTTCTTTCTTTCTTTCTTTCTTTCTTTC
>LOEQ01000205.1:179484-199760 GCA_001685075.1 Bramus lutescens | reverse complement strand
TCTCTCTCTCTCTCTCTCTCTCTCTCTCTCTCTCTCTCTCTCTCTCTTTCCCCAGAGATGTAGCTGGTTTTTTTTTCTTCTTTCCTCCTTGACCCTCGACCAAGAGGGTGTGCTTGGAAGGGTGAACACACCAATACAAGAAGTGCGTTTGCTTTTTATTCTAACTCAGGTTTTACTTTGTCTTTTCTCCATTATCTGGGGTCCACAATCTTAATTCAGCAGGCGAGTTTGTAAAGAACTAGCCCACAGGAAACAAAGGAGGGAGGGGAACAGGGGTCACTACTCCAGGCCATCAGAGTCCTCTGATACAGCAGGGAATTTTCTGTCAACTGGGTGAGGGATTATAACAGTTGCATAAGAGCCTTACAAGGTGGGGACATACAAATATAAATTCCTTGTCCTGAACACAAGTTGTATGGTATTTAATAGAAAAGACCCATATTTGATATTTCTTGCACATCCTTTCTCTTAATTGTAAACATCCTTTTCTTCAACCTCACTAAGATGTCTGCTCGCTTTTTCTGACCCATCTTGGAGTCAGAAACTGCAATAGGTAGGGTTTACTTTCCTAGTGATACTTTACCCAGTGAGCCGAGGCAGGCCCTTAGTACAAAGAATTAATTAGTCTAGCTATTTCACCAGCAAAGTAAGCTGAACCCACCTTCCCAGGGTTGCTGCTTTGGCCTGGCCCCAGTGGAGGGTTAGTTCTGAACCCAGCCCAGAGATCTTCTCTTGGTCAGGAGGAATTTTCTCTGAACAGGACTTCATTGTCACTTTAACAATTTGTAACTGTGACATTCCTAAAGAGGACATTTAACAACTGTATAATACTTTAAAAACCAGGTATTTCTAAGTAAACTTTGATTAGACGCACATTTTAGCCAGTCCTTGTAATTGTTAATCTTTGACCTTAATTACTTTAAGGTCAAACTTTAATTACCTTTAATTACCATATACATCATCTCTAAGTCTCATCCTTTGTGTACCTTCAATAACTTACTCAGACCTTCATAATTTACATTTGGAATCTAGTCTTTTTCATATATGTGATGATTATTAAGATGGTTAGATGTTCTCTCTCTCTCTCTATATATATACACACACTTCTCTCTCTATATATATACAGTAACTGCAAAAGTGGAATAATTTTCTATGTCTTATTAAATCATAGCAGAATCAAACTGTATATGAAGCACAAGAAAAGGTGTCCAGGTCATTAACCATTAAAGAAATGCCAATCAAAGTTTGAGAGTCTATTTCACTTGAGTCAGAGTGAATGAGGGGAAAGAGAAATTTTTGTATGAAAGTATTGATATAGGTCAGACCTGATAATGCACGCCTGTATTTTTCACACTAGGGAGTATGAGTATATATATACTAGAGATGTGGCTGAGTGATAGAGTGCTCACACAGAATGAGTCATTAGGTTTACCACCATAGTACTCCCTCCCCAAAGCGCTGATATAATTGTGATAAATTATTACACTGTGATATAAATAGGAAGTCATTTAGAAACAATCTATTCATAAAACCGAATACATGTTTGAAATCTATTTTGTAATTTCAGTGTTCAAACAGTTTTATACTTTAAAATATATAAGCTTGTCCAGTGAGGCATTATTATTATAGATCTGAGGTAGTCCATGTAGAACCTAAATTAGTATCTATCTCTAAATTGCTATGGGAGATGAACAGCTTAGTGGATTTACAAACGCATTAGTCTTACTTAGACTCTAACGTTTTGTATACATTGAATATCATTACAGTTACTTTTTATTCATGCCAATCCAAATAGTAATTTATTTAGATATTTAACATCATCTCCCTTTTCTTTCCACCATTTTGAGGAAGGTATTTATTTCGAAGCATTTCTGTGCCTACTGAACCTTGTCAGGATCTTATACTTAAACAAGCATGCAGCATCTTATTCACGGAAGAGTTCCGAGTTTTTCTCCTGCTTTTCTGAAATAAAGTGCAGACCTCTGGGCCTTCTGTGATCCCGTTCTCTGTTTCTCCAGCTTGAGTCCACTGTGCTTGTCTCTCATAGGCTGCCCACCTTGGACTTCCTCGAGCTCACTTATATTTTCCTTCCTGGGTGAACACTGTTTAGCCCCCCAGGGTTCCCTTTCTCTTCGGAATGCCCACTTCATAGCATTATGCCTCATTTTAATGCAAGTTGCTCTATTGTATTTTGAAGTTTATTAGCACTGTTCCTAACTGCTCACGGGATGGATACCATTCTCTTAGCAATAAAATGCTTCTAATTTAACTATTTAGCTTAAAATTTTTTCCATTTACTTTTTATTGAGGCTATGATTATATTATTTCCCTTTCCCTGTTCAAGCTCTCCCATACCTCCTTCCTCTCTTTCAGATTCATGACCTCTTTTTTTATTAATTGTTACATGCACATATGTGTGTGTATCTGTATTTATATTCTTATATATAACCTACTAAGTGTGAATAATGTTACTTGTCTATGTTTTTAGGACTGACCCTTTGGTACTGGATAACTAATTAGAGTGCTCGTCCCTGGAGACGGTTACTTTCCCCATTCTCAGCATTTCTTACTTCACGTAGTTTTTTTGTCTAGGGTTGAGGCAGACATAATGCTACTGTTCACTTAACAGACTGCAGTATGGAATAAATATGTGTTTTACATACATTAGTAAAGCAAAAAAAGTCACTTTTTTGTGACTCTTGCTTTACTGCAGTAGTCGGAAGCCAAACCTATAATATCTCTGACAAATGCCTCTGCTTTTCAGCATAATTCAGTTTCCTGATTTTGAAGACTCCACCAAGCTGAGGTGGAAAGTGCTCTTATCTCTAGACATAGCACTTTTGTAATAATGAGTGATGCCTGACTACCTTTACTCACAGATTTTTTGAGACAGTGTTTCACTGTGTCCTTCAGGCGAGTCTTGATTTGTGATATTCATGTCTCTTCCTCGCAGTTGCTGGGATCTCAGGAATACGGCATCACACTCAGCTCTTTTCACATCTTAAATTCTTTTTTTCCTACTCAATAACAGAGTTGCTCAATTTAAAGGCTGGGATAATTTTTTTGATTATTCTTTTCTGGTTTCTTGTCCGGCTTTAGTGTGTCTTCCTTTTTTTTTTAAACTTTATTTTTTTTAAATTGATTTTATTGAGTTCTACATTTTTCTCTACTCCCCTCCCTGCCTCTCCCCTCCCCTTCAACCCTCTCCCATGGTCCCCATGCTCCCAGTTTACTCAGGAGATCTTGTACTTTTCTACTTCCCATGTAGATTAGATCCACAATGGAGTACTACACAGCAGGAAAAATGACATCTCGAAATTTGCAGGCAAATGGATGACTCCAGAAAACATCATATTGAGTGACATAACCCAGACTCAGAAAGACAATTATCATAAGTGACTTTTAGACATAAAGCAAAGACAACCAGCCTACAATTCACAACCCCAGAGTACCTAGGCAACAATGGGGACCCTAAGAGAGACATACACTGTGTCTTCCTTTTCCATAAGAATTTGTACCTTTTCCACCTGGAGAATTCACTCTGGCCTAGTTTCTTGGACTTTCTTGCAAAAAGGCTGGGTCACTTAGCTTGCTAGCTACATTATTTTAGAGGACACATAAAGTCTATTTTTTGTCATATCTTTGCCATCTTTCTGTACTCTTTGGTTGGAGAATTTTTTAGAGACTAGGTAGAACCGAAAGCTCAGAGCTCTTGAGACATCTATATTGTGAATGATTTAAGGTAACATGGAAATATTTGGTAGGCATGGCTATATTCAGACGACTAGAGTTGGTGAAATATCATTTATAATTTATAAAAATCAAATTTATAATTTGATTTTTGGGCTGTCAAAGACAAAAACTGAAGTCAGACTTGTGGTTTACTTGTTGGTTTTGATCCAGTCTCTTTAGTAAGAAGAGCATTCAGTGGAAGCCCCACTCATTCTAATTTTAAGACTTCATCTTGACTAAAAACGTAGTGAGTTATGGAATAAAATTTCATAAATGGACAGATACTGTGGGAAAAGGATTAGATATCTGATGACAGCAAGATCTTGGGTATGTAATGTGTGAAGAAAATAGTGTTCGGAATCAGACAGACCTGATTGAATGCCTCTTCCAGCTGCTTACTAATTGTAAATTTCAGGGTGCCTTAAACTATCACTTCTTAATCTTTAACGCTTGGTTTCTTTGCCTGCAATTGGAAGATAACAACAGTAACAGTGTTTATCTTAGTGCTCAGTTCATATACTTCCGTCCACAACACAGCCAAGTGCTCAGAATGATAAAACTTGGTATTATTGATGGGCTGAAGATCAGTTGTTCAAGCACTGGTGATTTAAAGATAAAGAGATACACACTAGACTTAGGGCAGAGGACTTGTAAACCTTCTCATAAATGCTCATAATGTAGGAGAGTACCTGAAGGGGAGGACACACACACAGAGTCTTTGAGTTTGCTGTTTGTGGTAGTTTAAATAAGAATGGTCCCCATAGGCTCATATATTTGAATGCTTAGGCTTCAGAGAATGACACTGCTTGAAAAGGATTAGGAGGTATGTCCTTGTTGGAGGAACTGTATCATTGGTGATGGGCTTTGGGATTTCAAAGCCCATACCATGCCTAGAGTCTCTTTCTTCCTCCTGACTTTGGCTCCTTTTGTAGAACTCTTGGTTAATTCTCTAGTACCATGTCTGCCTGTGTGCTACTGTTCTCTCTGCCCTGATAATAATGGACAAAAACTCTAGAAATGTAAACAAGCCCCATTAAATACTTTCTTTTATAAGAGTTCCCTTGGTTCTGGTGTATTTTCATAGCAATAGAATACTAAGACTGAAACTGGTACCAGGAGTGGGGCATTGCTGTGTTAGGCCTGACTTTGCTTTTGTTTGGAGGAATATGTAAGACTTTGGACTAGAAAAGCAGTTGGATGCTTTCAACAGGCTCCCATGGACCATACTAGGAGGAACTTGGGAGATAGCAGTGCTGAGGGCAATATGGAACGTGAGGACTTGATCAAGAGGTCTCAGAGAAGCATATTAGAAAGTGGCCTAGAGACCTTTCTTGTGATGTTTGGTTGAAGAATGTGGCTACTTCTCTGTCCTTGGCCACAAAATTCTGCCTGAGGCTAAATTGAAGAGTTTTGTGTTAATGGTGTTGGCAGAGGAGATTCCAAGATTGCCTGGTATTGACAGTGTCGTGTCATTATTAATGATCACTCTTATGCAAATCTATAATGAAAATGAGCAAGCCAAGCAAGGAAAAATAAAAAAATGTGCAGTTTGAGGAGAAAAGAAGCATTAAGAAGTGTAATGGAACTAACTCCAGTGATCAAAGAGAGAAGTTTAAAGAAAAGCCTGTTGCTAAATGGAATGGAAGGAGTGGTGGTCTCTGGACAAGACCCCACCCAGCTAAGCTTCCAGCTGTGAAAAAGAATTAATGGGAAGCTTAAACAGTGAAAGAAACCATTAAAAACCAGAAGGCTGATGAAAATGTATTTGAATGAGGCACCCAAGTTCCAGCCCCAGCAAGTAGCAGAACTTGACAGTTTTTGCTACTTAGTCCTAGCCTTAGAGTCAAGGATATAAGAAAGAGGTTGTGGAATCTCTCCCCATGGCTCAAGAAAACTCCTGAGGCTAGGTGTGTGTCAGGGATGTCCCTGTATGGAGGCCCAGAGAGGCAGTGAAGCTCTGAAGGTTCATCCTGGATTTCATCAGAGACCAGAAGATGTTGGTGATGCCAGATTTGCCTGATACCTGCCAGGAAAAGCTGCACACTGGGTGTGGAACCAGTCAAAAGGTAGGAAAAGTATGTTGCAGTTGACAAAGCTGAAATTAATTGAATATTTGAAGAGTGCTTTGATATCAGACATGAAGATGCAGAAACATGAAGATGGAGTTTGCCCTGCTGATTTTTCAGTCTTGCTTTGGTCCAGTATTTCCTCACTTTGCTCCCTTTCCTCCTTTTTTGGGATGGTAATATATTTGCCATTCTCTGGAAATGTATGGTGAAAGTATGTGATCTGCTATCTGATTGTGATTTCACCCAGGGATGCAGCCAAGAGATTATTATAAAGAGATTTTAAAGTTGGGATTTTTAAATAGTGCTGAGACTGTGATAGACTATGATGACTTTTGAGACTAGATTGGATACATTTTTGCATTCTGATATGCTATGGGGACCAGGGAGTAGATTGTGGTGATTCGAATAAAAATGAACCCCATAGGCTCATCATATATTTGAATACTTAGTTATCGAGAAGTGGCCCTATTTAAAAGGATTAGGAGGTGTAGACTTGTTGGAGGATGTGTATCATTGGAGGTGGGCTTTGGAATTTCAAAAGCCCATTCCACACCCAGAGTCTCTCTCTTTGCTGCTCCCTGAAGATCCATTTGTAGAAATCTCAGCTACTTCTCTAGCCTGCCTGTGTGCTGCCACGCTCCCTGCCATGATTATAATAGACTAAAACCCAAAATTGTAAGCAAGTCCCAATCAGATGCTTTATTTTATGAGTTCCCTTGGTAATGGTGCCTCTTCATAGCAATAAAACATTAAGACATTGTTTCTATCTTATAATAATGTGACTTTGTGTGTTGGTAGTATAATTATTTTGATTTCTACTCTCTTGTTCATATAGAAATTTATGTGTGTATGTGGGAGAAGGGTGTTGGCAGTAAGAATACAGCATTGCTCATTTTTGATGAGACAAAATTTACCTTTTCCTGATAAAAGCTCATTACCAGAGTCTAGATATAGTCCAAGTCTAACAGATCATAAGGAATAGAATCAACATAGCTTGATTGCAAAGTAGGTTACATGATTTGTTTAAAAATAGCACCAAGAATTTCTGTAATCTGTAGGGTGAAATCCCAATAATTTTTCTGATTAAATTCTATTTCCATTTATATTTTCTAATCAAACACATTGACTCCCTCTGCTAAATCTTAATATAATTGGGCCTCTTAGAGAACACTGAAAAACAAGTCAATGAAAAGTTAATCAAGAAAGAAAGTCTAAGATTTTTCCTCCCTCCCTTTTCTGGCATGAAAAGAGAATTAGTAGATTTACTTGCTGATTTTTTTTTACACCCTTAGCCAAATATAATATGGCCATTTAGAACCCTAGGATGATAGATTCATTTTCATTGTTTAGTTTTTCTATTTCGTTTTAGATTAAAATAGAGTTTAAGTGGGAAAATTCAACACTTGGCATCTGAGTACTTTAAAACTCAGAGCTGTAGATTATTCTCAGTTTTGGTTAGGATCCAAACTAGTGAGAGCATAATTGCTGGTGGTTGGATGGTACTTTGGCAAGTGTGTAGATGGATGTGGAGAGCGAAGAGTGCATGAACTAATGAAACTACTTTCCTGTGAGTGGTTACAGAAGTTTAATCCGTGTCTTCCATAATTATCATGATTTCTCTTCTTGAAAAATTGAAAATACATTAATTAGATTTAGCCATCAGGATTTATTAGAATATTATCACTGAGCAATGAAAAGCTCAAAGTTAGATGGATGTGCATATGTACATAGAACTGACATCTGTGACCCAATGTTATTTATTTTCAACTTTTAATTAGATAACAGATGTTGGCTACTTTTCCTTGTGTGAATGTTTGCTTTACAGAAGAAAGAGAAACCTATTTCAATAAAATGTTCCAATGTTGTTTCAGTTTAATTGACTTGATATCATGCATGCTATACAACTGAACAATATGTTTTGCTGATGGTATGCTTTTTTTTTCACACACACACTGCCATGTTTGCTTTAGTTGTAGAAATAAAAGTGTTTGTGACATATTCTCTCCGAAATCCATTCTCAACATTTGAGTCTGAGATGCTGTTTTAATGCAAATCTGATTTTTTATTCCCTTCAGAAACCATACACGGGCCCTGATATATGTCTTAAAAATTATAAAGGAAAACAAGCATTAAATACCCCAATACTCTAGTCAAAGCAGTCTAGTTGCATTTTGGAAAAAAGACCAAATTCTTTCTCTTGCCAGTCAGGGATCCATGATGCTGGTGCTTGCTGAGCTGTGTTCACCTTGAATCACTCCTCTTTATTACATATATACATTAAGAGGGGAATGCTTTTAACCTGTTCTAGTTTTAATGTTTCTAATAATTATTTTCATGATTCTGAATAATATGTAAATATCACTTCACAGCATTTCCATTTTAGACCTTCATTTTTCTTTATAATGGATACAAATTTAAATCATGTGTGTCTTTATTTTTTGCCCAACTTAAAAAAAATTAAGTGTGCATACATGTGTATGTGTGTGTGTATTGTTTGTATGTTTGTGTGCTGGTGCTTCATTTGGCCACAAGAGGGCATCAAATCCTCTGGAACTGGAATTGCAAGGGGTCTTGAATTGCCCAGAGTGGGTGCTGGAAACTGAACCTGGGTTCTTCAGGAGAGCAGTATGTGCTCCTGAGCCCTGAGTCATTCATCCAGCCTCCTACCTCCCAAGATTTAAATAATTGTTTAATCAGTTATTTAATTAATTTTTTACGTACCAATCCCAGTTCCCTCTCCCTCCTCTCCACCCACTTTTGCCACTCCCCCCACTCCACCTCCCATTCTCTCCTGAGAGAGGGTAAGGCCTCCCATGCAAAGTCAACTGGACTGGATTGTCCTCTCCTTGAGGCAGGACGTTCCCCTTTCCTCCGCCCCGTGCCGAGGCTGAGCAAGGTATCATCTCTCCATAGAGAATGGGCTCTACAAAGTCAGTTCATGCTTTGTAGAGGGATCCTGGTCCCACTGCCAGTGGCCCCATATACTGTCCAAGCCACACCATTGTCACCTGTACTCAGGGGGCCTAGTTCAGTCCTATGTAGGTTCCCCAGCTGTCAGAGAGGAGTCAGTGATCCCCCACGAGCTCAAGTCGGCTGATTCTGTGGGTTCCCCGTCGTGGTCATGACCTCTTTGTTCATATTATCACTCATCTTTCTCTTCACCTGAAGCTCAGCACAGCGGTTCGTTGTGGATCTCTGCATCTGCTTCATCATGCTTCTCTGGGGTAGTGGACTGTATGCTGGTTATCCTTTTCTTTTTGTCTGGTATCCACTTATGAGTGAGTACATACTGTATTTGTCTTTCTGAGTCTGGGTTACCTTACTCAGAATGCTTTTTTTTTAGTTTCGTCCATTTGCCTGCAAATTCAAAGATTTTTTTTTTGATCACTGAATAATACTCCATTGTGTAAATGGACCACATTTTCTTTATCCATTCTTTGGTTGATGGGCATCTAGGTTGTTTCCAGATTTTAGTTATTATGAACAATGCTGCTATGAGCAAATGTCCTTGTGGTGTGATTGTGCCTCTTTTGGGTATATGCTCCAAAGTGGTATTTTGGGCCTTGAGGTAGGTTGTTTCCTAATTTTCTGAGAAATAGCCATACTGATTTCCACAGCAGCTGTCCATGTTTGTACTCCTACCAGCAATGCAGGAGTGTTCCCTTTACCACACATCCTCTCCAGCATAGGGTGTCATCAGTTTTTTGATCTTAGCCGTTCTGATCAATGTAAGATGGTATCTCAGAGTTTTCAGAAAATGGAAAGATCTCTCATACTCATGGATAGGTAGGAACAACATGGTAAAAATGACAACGATACCCAAAGCAATCTACAGATTCAATGCAATACTCATCAAAATTCCAGCACAATTCCTCACAGACCTCAAAAGAATAACACAAAATTTCACATGGAGACACAAAAAAACTCAGGATAACCAAAATAACTCTGTACAATAAAGGAGCATCTGGAGGCATCACCATCCCTGACTTCAAGTTATATTATAGAGCTACAGTAATGAAAACAGCTTGGTGTTGCCACAAAAACAGACAGGTGGACCAATGGAATAAAATTAAATACCCTAATATTAACCCACTCACCTATGGACACCTGATTTTTGACAAAGAACCTAAAATATAAAATGAAAAAAAGAAAACATCTTCAACAAATGGTACTGGCATAACTGGATGTTGACATGTAGAAGAATGCAAATAGATCTATTACCATGCGTAAAACCCAAGTCCAAATGGATAAAAGACCTGAACATAAAACCAACCACACTGAACCTCATAGAAGAGAAAGTGGGAAGTACACTTGAACACATTGGCACAGGAGACCACTTCCTAAATATGACACCTGTAGCGCAGAGACTGAGAGAAATAATTAATAAATGGAACCTCCTGAAACTAAGAAGATTCTGTAAAGCAAAGGACATGGTCAACAAGACAAAACAACAGCCTATAGAATGAGAAAAGATCTTCACTAACCCCACATCTGACAAAGGGTTGATCTTCAAAATATACAAAGAACTCAAGAAACTAAACTTCAAACCACCAAATAATCCAATGGGGTACAGATCTAAACAGAGAATTCTCAACAGAAGAATCTCAAATGGTCGAAAGACACTTAAGAAAATGATCAACATCCTTAGTCATCAGGGAAATGCAGACCAAGATTTAATTATTGTACTACTTTAAAAGTTTCTTTTTCTTATTTTGAGATAATTTTACATAACTGATCCAGCCTCAAACTTGATCTTTAGCTGAGGATGACCTTGAACTCCTGCCTCTACCTTCACAGTACAGACAGACCTAAGGTACTGTCCTTGGCTGAACTTTAAAAGTCTCTTGACTGATGGTAACTCCCTGATAGGGCTATCACATTCAAATTCCCCTCTAAACTTTGAAGCACAGAAACCTATTTGTGTGAGTGAAAGCTGATGCAGCCGCTATGAAAATCAGTATGGCGCATTCTCAGACAAGTACCCAGCTATACCAATTGAATATCCACTCAAAAGATTTGAAGTCTTAGCTCAGAGATACTTGTACATCGAGTTTATTGTTCTTATGTCATAATAAGTATGAATTAAACTAGCGCAGAATGTCACAAACATATAAATGGATAAAGAAAATGTGATACATTTGTCTAACAGAGTTTTATTTAGCCATAAAAGGATGAAATCAGGACATTTTCAGAAAAATGATGGAACTATAAATTGTCATAATCAAAATATCTTAGAATCAGAAGGACATATGCTATACATTTTTCTTCGGTATTGCATATTCTGCATATATAAACGTATACATATATTTATATTGTGTGAGTATAAAGATCATGGAAATAGAAATGGTACCTTGAGAGGTGGCTGAAAGAGAGTCCTAGAGGAGATTAAATAAGGGAAAAAAAGAAAAAGAAAAAATAGAGAGAGTAAGAGAATGTAATAGGACATGAGGGCTGCGGGGAAAGAAAGAAGCAGGAAGGGAGAAGATGAGTAATAACAACGAAGTGTGTTTGAAATTAGCATACTGAAACTCATTACTGTTTATATTAATAAAAACTAATAAAAACATGTAACCATATTGGTCAAAGACAACCATGTCTTATTTTTGTTTTTAAGGTGAAGATATCCCTTGAAGTTGTCTCCTCTCTAGCTTTCTCATCTGTTACTTAGCTTCTGTCATCTTTATCTTTATTCTATAACAACATTTTTGCATCTTATTTTGTAAGCACTGCTAAACTATGCTTTGTTTATGGATTGTCCCTAAAAGTAGAAAAACCTCTTACTTATTTATGACTTCACAGTTCATTTTGGTGAAGTATGATTATATTTCTGTTCCTGTAGTTTCAGCTTTATAATCTATATAATTCAAAGGAGAATAAAGAGAATCATCAAACAAGTGAAGATTGTTTCTTTTTTGTTTAAAAATGTTGTTTGCATGTATTCAATGTGCATATTGGCAGGTTTTGTAAGGGCATTAGCATACAAGTGTACCATGTGCTTTAGCTGTATTCTCTCCTCTACCTTTTCCCCTTTCCCTTCCCATTACTCCCAGTCTTCATTCTGTTATCCTGCTGTGGTGTGTGTGTGTGTGTGTGTGTGTGTGTGTGTATAATTTTGCTATAGATTCAGGGAATATACTCTACCATGACAGGGAAAACATGGTTGCAGGTGGCTTTCTGCTTCCTTCCTAGGGAACTGTAGGGAAGGAATGCTGGTGCTCAGCGAGCTGCCTTTTTTATTTGACTCAGTCCAGGACCCCAACCCATGTGAGATGCCTCTCATAGTCAGAGTGGATCTGACATTCTCAGTTAATTCTTCCTGGAAGCCCCATCATAGACACACGCAAAGGAATGCCTCACTAGTGCCCTACGTGTTCATGTGATCCAATCAAGTCAACAATTGAAATTGCACTGCTGTACTAATTATGAAGCAGCAATCGAGTAATACAGAGCAGACATGGTAAAGTCTTGTAGGTGATGGCTGTGCAGGGAAGTGAGCAGATGCAGTGTCTTGTTAAAATCAGTGAAATCAATTTGAGATAATCTGAGGATGTGTGAGGAATTTAAAGGAGATTTTTTTTAAAAAAGCATAACAGTAGATATATTAGAGTTTTGACAAAAAGGACAAGCCTTGGTGGGTGGATTGTTTCTGTCCCACCCAGGCCTGCAGTCATTCAGTCCCAAAGAAACACATAGAGGTCTACATTAATTATAAAACTGATTGGCCCACAAGCTCAGGCTTCTTATTAACTCTTATAACTTAGACCATTATTCTTGTCTATGTTAGCCACGTTGCTTGGTACCTTTTTCGGTGAGGCAGTCACATCTTGCATCCTCTGTGTCTGTGTTGCAACTGAGCTTTCGTCTCCCAGAATTCTCCTCTTTTCATTGCCCCACCTTTACTTCCTGCCTGGTCACCACGCCTATACTTTCTGCCTGGCTACTGGTCAATCAGCATTTTATTAAACAAGTACAAGAAAGAAATCTTTACAGAATAAAACCATTGTCATACAGCAGTGGTTGACTTTTACTGTCTTAGCCTAGTACAGTTGTTGCAGATCAATTTTCCTCCCTTACTTCACGCTTTGGCTACTATTTCTTCTATGGGATCTTTCCTCTGGGATGAGCCAAAGGGGAAACAAATGAGGATGAGATGGAAAAGAGGAAAGAGATCCGCAAGGGAATCATTGTCATCCCTCAATGAATATGGGTTTTTGGGTTTTTCATTAGGAGTAAAAGGAAACAGTAATTTCTATGATTACCCACAGCAACTTTTAAGATTTGTATATTTAGTTATTTTCTGTAAATGTCCGAGGAATGGGCCCACGGGTCTGTCAAGATGGTAAACCACTAGGCACTAGGTGCACTGTGGTGGTAGCATGTGGGCGTGTTAGAACAAAAGTCATCCCAATAGTGTCCTATTGAGCAGACAGTAACAAAAATGAACTTCTTTCTAAGCAAAACCTGGGCTTAAGCTATTGAGAACTTGTTTGCTGGCATAGTCATAGATATCTGACCCATATATGCTGTGTGTTTTTGCAATAGTGGCATTTCATTTGATACACTGTCTAAAAAGGAGTCAGTCTTAAGAGTTTAATGGCATCCTGACAGGAATGAGCTGGTCTTAGCATGCTCACTTGTAATATTCCTTAGTGACTTAGATGTTGGAACCCAGGCATTGATATCAACTATATGGATAAATTACATCATGTTGCCATAGTAAAAGCACCAGGTTAGAATTACAAGTGATTCTGGCCAAATGGAAAAGAGAGTTCAAAATGGAGTGATTTCAAGTGTCAATAGAATCTATGAGATGGATGCTCTGTGATGGAAATAATTAGATATTGAAATGAAAAGAGGCCAGGGACTGAGACCCTGTGGATGGCAGCTACAGCAGCTCTGGAAAACACCAGTAGGCGGGTGCCTCATGTTATCTCTTAGGTAACATTGGTTATTACATGCCTGCTCTAATGGGAGAGGCCACACATCATAACACACATCACAGTCAGCGGAATGGCCATGCTTATCTATGTGATAGCTTTGTTGGCTTTTGACCGTGGCAATAATGTAGCTATTATTTAGCATTAAGGTGTGATAGGTATGATGTGGTTATGGTCTCTGTATATAACCAATCATGACATATTATATTTGCTATTCATAGACACAGCATCCAAAGGAATCCATACTGACCACAAGACAGTCAAATAGAAAGTTAAACATCTCAATGGAGTTCTAAAATTAGAGCTTTTAATCTCTTTATAGTCAAGATACAGACAGTTAGGAAAAGTGTTTATCAGTTCTTATAATTTTGTTGTTTTCCGGTTAGCTGGATTTCTGTGCGTAGTTCTCTTCCTTCTGAATTAGTATTAGGTATTTGCATGTTTATTGGGTTAGACATGGTAAACTAATTTTCAGTTTATTTTTGTTGATCTATTCCTGTGATTAAATACATTTCCCCCTGTGCTCCTAAAGTTGAGAATGTTTCCTTCCCTCTGTTCTCTATGTATAGTATTCCTCTGAGATCTTGGGAGGAGTTGGCTTGGTGATCATGAATGCCTTAGTTTGTCCTTATTTCCCCACCAAATTAAAGAAAAATTTGCAGGATATAGCATTTGTGGTTGGCAGCTACTTACTTCCAGGGCTTAAAGTACAATATTCTTCACTTTCCTGGCTTTTATTTTGATATTTATTTATTTATTTATTCATTTATTATTTTTTAAAAATTATTTCTTTATTGACATCTGAATGCAAAAAATCCTAACTGGATTTGGGTTTTGCCCTGAGTGTAGGACTGCCTCTCTCCTACCAGGGTGCCCTTGCTTACCTTTGGATGAGGTTTCTCCTCCCCAAACCCTCCTCTTGTCTGGAAGCTCCTTGTATTTTTTTTCCCTTGGGTGTGTTTCTAGGAGATGACTTGCTGGGCTTTAGAAAATGTCATCCTTTCAGTCAGGCACTGTAAAAATCCTTCTAAAGTGTTCATGTCAGCTTCAAGTCCTGGCAGCTGCAGTTCCTCATAGCTTCATAGCTTTGTCAAAAGCCTTATGGTTAGCATTTTTGCCAAGCTAGTAGGTGAATATTTTTTAAATTTTAGTTTGCATCACTTCAGTAGTTAACAGCACTAGGAATCTTCATATGCTTATTTTCCATTTGTATAATAATAATAATAATAATGATAATAATGACTGTGAAAGTGTCTGTTTATATTTCTTCTCTATCCATCTACCAGACTTTTAAAAGCAGATTTGTGAGAATGTGTTACAAAATTCATGAATAAACTCTTATCTCTTCCCTTAATGTGATTATGAGTGTGTCATTCAGAATTATATTTTATTGGACCATTCTTACTTGATAATTGGTATTTTGTTAAACAGTTTCTTCTACGACATTGTGGTACAAGTATATCCTTACATATTTCTTTATAGAGCTTCATATACTGTCTGTTCACATTTCACCTTAACTTTTTCTTTAATGGTTTATTTTGCAAATATGCCTATGAAATAGTTTGTCATTTTTATGAGGTTCATTAATCTTTTGACTCTCTAAAGATAAAACACACTGGAAGCATTTTCCAGGAATTTATCCAAGATGCTGTATCATTTTTAACATTAAATTCTTCTAGATTCTAGTACTCCTTATTTTCATGTATAAATTCTCATTGGCATATGCTTTCCATACTCAGAGTAAGGGAACAGATGAAATACCCGTGCCAGCTTAAACTCTTAGGGTGTAAGTGTAGCATATTCAACAGTGGCTTCAGGATATTTCAAGAAAAACCACTGTAAGTATTTAGTTATTTGTAAAATAAAGTGTTATAAAGGCAAACCAATTAGGAGAACATAAAAGACAATGTTGGGATTTGACACCAGTGCATTGACCTCTGACTTCTCAGAATCCCATGAGAAATAAATTCTGTCATTTGTAAATTAATCGAGCTGCGGTGCTTTGTTGACACAGCACTGCTAGGACTAAGACAGAGTTGCTTTGGATGAGGTCTGAGAGGTGACATCAAAGATGAGGCTGAAATGACAAATGGAGCCTCTGAAAAATCTTGAAATGGATTCTAAGCAGAAAGGAACTCTGGGAAAGTGTTCCTGAAAATTGGAAAAGTGAAATCCCTGGATTGAGTGGAAATGGCCTGATAATTTGTTTTATCGGCCACTTTGACACAACCTGGGATCACCTGGGAGAGAATATTCCTGAGGCGTTATCTAGATCAGGTTTTCCTGAGGGAGATTGTCTTCATTGTTACTTGATGCAGGAAGACCATACCACTGCGGGCAGGACAGTTCCCTAAGCAGGGCTTCCTGAAGGGTACTGCTATCATATAATGCTTCTCCGCTACTCTACTCAAACCTAACTCTGGCTCCTACTTAGTTCTTCTTGGTTATTTATTTTCTTAGACTGTCTGATATTGGGACTTTTAAATTGAGGTTAAATATGCAGAACTCCAACTCATTCTTGCTTTTTGTATCTTAGCACTAAAACCTATGTCTCCACACCATTTGCCGCTGGGCTGCGTCTGGTACCTTAGGTCCAGCTGCTGAACAAAGCAAGTGTTTATCCTTTTGATGAAATGCTTTAGGGAGCTTAGTAAATTTTTCCCATGTAGCCTCTGTCATGTCAGAGCATCTCCACCCTACCCTTCAAATACGCTGAACACACCCAACTCCATCTATTTGTTAGAACAACATGAAATTTTATTTATGTGTATTTCTTTTCTGATCCTTTCTAAAAGGTATCAGAAACATTAAGAGGTAAAGCAAAGAATTTAATGATAAGTAGAATTTCAACATGAAAAGACAACAGGAGTAGATATGGGTGGGCATTACCCTACCTGGACTACCTGATTTGAACATGAATGTGTGTACTGTAGTGTGCTTTGTACAGTTCATGCCTACATAGCTGTATCAGTTTAAGTGGCTCAACTATCAGCATTATTATTATTAGTGTGCGTGTGTGCATGTGTGAAAACGATAGTCTTATTATTTCAAAGAGGTAATACTGTAGCCCACTACAACAAAGCAATTGAGAATGGCCAGTGGTTTTGAGAAAAGCCTCATGCTGTGTCTCCAGGCTCTTGTCTGCCTGTTCCCACAAAGGCTGGGACAGTGCTGTAGCTTGTTGTGACGGACTATGGCAGTGGACAGATGGCCAAACTCAGTACCCTACTGACTGTGAAAGGGCCAAGGCAGAGGCAGCAGAGGCAGCACCAGGAGTCAGTGCACTGGCAGTGATTGTCCTACCAATGGAGGCTGCTGTCCCCACAGTAGCCAGGTTGCTTAGAATTTGATTCTGTTTCAGTGAGCCTGGAGTGAGCAGGGCAGGAATATTTTTTTTAACCTTCTTTATTTTTATTCTTTGTAAACTATCTTTTCTCATTTTACATGCTAATCCCAGTTTCCATTCCCTCCCCTCCTCTAGCTCCCTCCATCTTCCCCTCCCCACCCAAACCCCCATCCATTCCTCAGAGAGGGTAAGGTTTCCCATGGGGAGTCAGCAAAGTCTAGCCCATTATTTTGAGGCAGGACCAAGGCTCTCCCCACTATGTGTGGATTGGGGGGAGAAAAAGGGCTGAAGGGAAGGAGGGGAGAAGGGGAGGGGGAGGAGAACTCGAGGGAATGGGATGGTCGAGATGGAGGAAGGACAGAGATGGAGAGCAAGGAAAAAGATATTTTGATTGTGAGAGCCATTATGGGACTAGCAAGAAACCTGGCATCCTCAAGGATGACCCCAGCTAAGACCCTAAGCAGTGGAGGAGAGGGTGCCCGAACTGGCCTTGCCCTATAGTCAGATTGATGACTATCTTAAATAAATACTGAGTTAACAGTTAAGGTGAAAGTCTTAGTATGTTACTACTTTGGATAAGAAAAGACAGCGTGGGCGTGGGCGGGGGTTGGGGGAGGGAAGACTGAGACAAAAGGAGCCTGGGCGGCCAGGAGGAGGAGGGCCTTTCTTGGTACAGGTTGGGAGAGGCAGGGACTGGGCACTGGGTCCTTTAGTTGGTGTCAGGATCTGAGGTCCCCTCATCTTCACACTCCTCAAAGGCTGGGACTGGCTTCTGTAGAAACTGTGCAGTGGCCTGGGTCACCTAGTTGGGTTCGTTGTTGTACACAGGATGAACGGGCTACAGAGTGTTTTCAGGCACACCCATGACCACATCGTGCAGCCTGGCTCCATTGCCGAAATGCTGGCGGCGCATAAGGATAAGACATCCAGGCAGTAGCAAGTGTGGCAGGAGTCACGTGACTTGCTATTTTGTCCAGCAGGATCCCCCCACCCCCCAAGCTGGGTACTGGCAGCACATCAGGATGTACACCTGCAGGGTCTGCTGAGGGAACCTCCAGTGGCTCATGCTGAGAATAGGGTCACTTTGCTTGGGGCAGCAGGGACAGGAACCCTGACTGCCAGGTGTGGCAGCCATCCACCAGCTTGGTACAGTGGCCCTGTAATCCCACTTCAAATGGCATCTGTCGCCTTGTCACACATTGTTACATGCTCTTCAGGTTCAACGAGCATATTTTTTTTTCTTGGGAGTTACAAGCCTAGGCAACCACACAAGGTGTAGTCACCATGGGCTTCCATCGCTGGTTCCCTGCCGGCGCTGCCTTTCCAGTTCGGGCACCTTGCTATATCCGGTCTGAGAGGTCTGGAATGATGATGGTGGTCTGAGAGACCACCGAGGTGGCACAGTACGTCTACCACACTTCCAAAGTGCACCAGAAAGGTCACCAAGCTGCCCTGGGAATACAAACACCGAGGCAGCCTCTTTGTTAATGGACGTTGTAGGCCTCCTTCGCGCCAAGGATGCGTTCTTATTGACAACGGCATCCATAGGTGCAAGGTGTGAATATTGCCCGAGGCCTTCAAAGCAGCTTCTGGACTTTGACGCGGTTTCAGGAATGGACATACAAGTTTCAAAGGGCTAGTCCACTACCATCATGGCAGGGGCATTGTGGCTGCATGATGACACTCATGGTACTGGAGCAATAGCTGAGAGTTATAGTAGTTTTTTGGTTTTTTGAAGTATAGCTAAATATCTTTATCATGATCAGCACTTCTGAAATTGTTTGTGGTGAGAGCACCTAAAAATTCATTTTTCAAGAATACAATAACTTGCTATTAACTATAGTCACCATGTTTAACGATAGACTACTTGAACTGATTTCTCCTGCTAGCTGAAATTTTGTACTTTCTTAATCCAGTCCAGATAAGCCAGCCTGGTTCACACGACAAACGAGGAAACTGAAGTTTATAAGACTTCAGAGGTGAACAAGGTGGCTTTGAAATAACCCGAATAAGTGGCTTGCTAGAGCCGTTTGGTATAATCTGAGCAAATCTGAAATCACTGTCTGCTGTTTGGCCCGCTTCATAGGCGTTATATTTAAATGTGTGTGTGCGGCATTTTAAAATATGTGAAGATAGTTTAAGCAGCATTTAAACTTGACATTTAGTTTTTATTCTTATGTACAGTGGGGGAAAAACTTTAAAGACTCCGAAATAGCTTCTTAGTATTCGGCTATCCTGCCCATTAATAGTTGTGCTCTAATTGTCTTGTGTGATCTGGAGAAAGCCACCTAGTCCCCTGGGCCTAATTAAGAATTTATATTGGTAAATGTTTAAGTGGCAAACTGTTAACATTTGGGAATTATATATTTATTGGTTTAAAAGCAGCTAAGTGTGTATTATGTAGTCATTACACATGTAAATCTGCAAACAAGATATGCTTTATTTAGCATATTTTAAGCTACATTTAAATGTTTATTACACTGCATTTATTCTTTTGCGGTTTGCCTTTCATGGTTCATTATTATGAGGTCTCTACTTGTTTACCCACATGGCTTCTGTCTACAGGTCTCTCCCTTAGTTGTACAGTACTGAAGCGTGCTCCGCAGTTTGCTTCCTCATCCCCTTGTTGACAGATGTTCAAGATCATCCCCTTTATGACAGATGTTCAAGATGCTTCCACGTTGGTTTTGGTCCTCCATGGAGCCCAGTTCAGCCTCAAACTCAAGTTTTTTCTTATTCAGCCTCCTAAGTGCTAAGAAATCTTACCTGGAAACCTTTGGTAATTTCTGTAGATTAAACACAAAATCATAGAATAACTGGGTTTATGGTTTCTATCTTCAGATTTTTTAGGGTAGGAGTACTTTAAAATATGCCACTTTCAGGACAATGGATGAAAGATATTTTCATTCCTCCTTCTTGATACATGTAAAGTTGTTAGACTTAAAATTATTGTCCATTTGATGGGTTTTATGTGATGAATTGTGTTGCCCTTATCCTCCAGTGTTGAAGTCCTGCCCTAAGTATCTCAGAAAATGATGGTATTTTGGAGATCACACTGGAGATTGAAACCAGGGTTTAACGCACACCCAGAAAGTAAAAAGTGAAGCAAGAGCCACTTAGCTGCATCCTCAGTCTTTACAAGTTTCTTATTTAAATATTTATTTTTTAGTAAAAATCTCTCTCTCTCTCTCT
>LOEQ01000205.1:147220-161155 GCA_001685075.1 Bramus lutescens | reverse complement strand
ATATTTTGAAAATGCCTTGACTTCAAAATTTAAGTCAAAAGTTATGTTACTTTGCAGAAGAGGTGTTACTTTTGTTTTCACAGGAAATAAGAGACTATGGATTAATTCTTGGTTAAGAAAAATAAAGTTTGATAGAGGAAGACCCCCTGAAAAATCCCCAATGGGAACAGATTGTCCAGATGATCCAACTCTGTTGCAGTTTTTCTGAGTTCTTCCTCCAGAACAGCTTTAAGGTTGCTGACTGAGATGATCCAGCCTCACAGAATACTCCAGTCAGGACTTGACCATAATCCTAAATTTTCTCTGGGTCCCCATAAGATTACCAGCACCTCTAATCAGTAGGAAGTAGCCTAGAAAACTAAGCCCACATTCCCCAAAAATGGATTATGGATGTTTGTCTTTTCTTTAACATGTTTTTGGTTACAAGTTGTTATGGGTGATGGTCAGGAAAAATGCTAAAGAACGGAGATTTGATTCAGGGTTTTGTTTTGAAAAGAATAAAAGGGGAAATGTTGTGGGATATTCCTCTTGTACACTGTAAAGATTTTTTTTTAACTCATATTAGTAAATAAATTGCTGATTGGCAATAGCAAGGCAGGAAGTATAGATGGGGCAACCAGACTAGGAGAATTCTGGGAAGAGGAAAGGGAGCCAGTCAACAGTCAGACACAGAGGCAGCAAGATGAGAATGCTGTACTGAGAAAAGATACCAAGCCATGTGGCTAAATACAGACAAGAATTATGGGTGAATTTAAGTCATAAGATCTAGTTAGTAATAAGCCTGAGCAATAGTCCAATGAGTTTATAATTAATATAAGTCTCTTTTGGGACTGAATAGCTGCGGGACTGGGCAGGACAGAAACTTCTGTCTACATTTAATTTTTAATGTTTTTATCTTTATTATGCCCTACCTTTTTATTAAAAGATGTAAAAGTTCATGCCTTTTTTTAGGTGGATACTATTATGCTTGGCATCTTAATACTATCTATTTCTGTTGTGATATTTTATTTTAAACTTTATGGCCCTTGACTCACTCAGTCTTCAAATTCTAGTGATTTTCACTGTATTTTATTGTATATTTTCTGTTTAATTTAATTTTATTATTAACATTTTTTTCATATAATACGTTTTAATCATACTATTTTTCCTCTCCAACTCTTACTTAATATTTCATGTTTGGAATTTTGTGTTATATATTTTTATTTTATTTCTAATCATAAAATTAGGATTTATTGAGATTGAATATGATTTATTTTACCTCTTCATTTTTTTGCTTTATCTCTTTACTTGAAAATGGTTGACTTCTTTTACTTGATTAAAAATCTTTCACTACATCAGGTCATCCGTAGCAATGTGCTTCAAGGTCGAGAGAGCACGTTTGAGGGGTGGGATGCTTGCAGGCACTGGAGGATGGGAAGAGGGCTACGAAATGCTGTCTTCTGGACATGACGGCGTCATTGCAGTGAGGAACAAACGGCAGCTCTGGGCCTCCGCAAGAGTCATTTGGAAGAATGGCATTAGCAGCAATGAGAGAAGAAAGGGAAAAGAGGATAATGGGTGGTAAATATGATCAGAATATGTTGTATACATGCACCAAGATGACAACCAACCAACCCCAGTGTAAACACTCTGACACTTCACAGAGAGATGATTTATTTACTAAATATCAAATCCTCTATTGGCTCAAAAGAATTCTTGGTATTTCTCATGGGAAATGTAATTTCAGTTCCCTTGATTTTTGAGGTTTGTTTTATGTTTAACAGCATCACTCAGACTGCCTGTATCTTTGTTGCTTTTCTGTGTAGTTCTGTCGCTTGCTGAGAGAATGTTTTGTAGTCTCCAAGTAGACATGGATTTATTTACTTCTGCTTTATGTTACATCAATTAATAAATGTTTAATTTTGTTCATTATTAAAAATTATCTTATCCATATTTTGATATAACTTTTTTACCCAAATTTGTTTTTCCTAAATATTGAATTTAAGCAACTTATTTGTTTTCTTTTATATAACTTATTTTGTTACCTGCTCGTCTGTTAAAAGCCATGATGTGTGGATTTGCGATGGAGGAGGAGTGACCAAAGACTGCTTTCCCTTCTAGGATCTATTTGGACCCCCACCCCAGCTTCTTTGTTAGACATTTCATCATTTTCAGGAAGGGCTTTTGAAAAAGCACAGCACCAGGTGACACTGGCAGATTGCACGACACAATAGCTACAAGTATTAACCCTGCACCCAGCAGAAGCATTTTTCTTTTCCTGTGTAGAAAGCAATTTGATTTCTTGTTATTGTGGTGTCTTCTGATGTCTCAGGCCGTCTAGACCTCTTACTGGGATCTAAACAATACATATATGACCATGAGGATTGAGTAAACTATCCAAAAGGCACAGTTTAATCTGAAAGAACATGTTCATGACAGCCGAGAGACAGTGTTCTAGGAAAATAGCTCTTGTTTGATCGGAACGAGAAAGTCAGCAGAAAAGGATCTACTTGTAGCCCCGGCTTTACTTTGCACAACCATGGTTCTCATCTTCCCACTGGAGTGGCATTTCTCTTCTTCACATTGGTGAACTCCATGCTGCCAAACCTAGTACATTCTTTCTGGTTGTCACCTAACTTGAACTCTAAGATATATTCCTCATGTCCTCAACTTTCTTTTCTTGATTTCCAGTGTAGCACTTTTCCCCCAATTCCTCTTCACTAGCCCTCATTAGTTATTTTGGACGTATTTTTATCCTTTTGCTCTGTTTCCAAATATTGACAAGTGGTCCTTAGCCCTTGGTACTCACCTTTTTGCTGTCTACTCCAGATGATTGCATATATTCTCATTGGTTATACTTTCTCTCTGTAGTTGATGGCTTTTAGATATGGTCAACCTTTTCTGGTTAATTCGTTTATTCAGGAAAATATTGTTGGCATCTCTCAAGTAAATGATGGTTAGGTACTGTTCAAGGCACAGTGAGCAACAAATATCTTAGGCAGTGTTTTATTGATGTAAAGAGACACCGTGACCAAGACAACTCTTATAAAAGAAGGTATTTCATTGGGACTTGCTTACAATTCTTGTAAAAGAAAGTTTTTCATTGGGGCTTGGTTACAGTTTCAGAGTCCATTATCAGCATGGCAGCATGCAGGCAGTGGTGTTGGGGAAGTAGCTGAGAGTTCTATGTCTGGATCTGCAGGCAGCAGGAAGGGGCAACACTGGATCTGGTTTAAACATTTGAAACCCAAAAGCCCACCCCTAGTGAAACACTTCCTCCAACAAGTCCACACCTACTCCAATATGGACATACCTCCTAATCCCTGTCAAGTAGAACCACTCCCTAATGATCAAACATCCAAATATATGAGCCTATGGAGGTAATTATTATTCAGACTGCCATAACACACATAAACCAAACGCTTATACAACTTGCATTTCAGCAATTATAGAGAGGCAATAGAGAAACCAATACACACAAACACACACATATATAAGATGATGGCAAGGTACTATAAAGCATACATCAGGGAAGTGCAAGAGTCCCAGGAGGAAGAAACATCACACGTCACAATTTATAATAGAGTGGTTTAAGAATTGCTCACTGAATAGGTAACCTTTTAACAAAGAGCTCAAAAGTCGGAAGCCAGCATGCAAGTTGATGTATGTGAGACTAGAATTTCCATCAAAGAGAATGGCAAATTCATAGCCTTAAGGCCATGTTCTATTCTGGGTCACTTCTTCAGGCAGTGTGTTTGGAAGGCTGGTTTACATTTGGGAACTGAGCAAGTGATTGTGACTTTTTTCCTCCCACAGAGGGCAACCACTGCAATTTGCCAATCTCCTCTTGCTTTCTGGAATTACTGATATTAAACAGCATCTGTATTGACTGCCCTTTATCTTTTTTCCCAGAAATACTAAGTACTTTTAGGTATCCAGTCATCACAGAAATTGTGGACTTCTGGCAGTTAAATTATGGCAATTCTGTACTTATCTCTCCATTCAGTAGCCCTTGCCTACAAAGAGGAGCCACTGTTAAGTTGATTAGTAGTGCTGGTCCCATGCCTTTTGGAGATTCTGGATGGCTTGGGTGAATGAAGTGTCTCTGAGCTCTCTTGTAGGACATAATCTGTCTAGGTATTTTGAAGTGTTCCATCGCATACATACTCCTCACAGCCACTTTGTTTACACCTCTACCATCTTCCAGAGAAGTGCAGACATTTCTGTCACACCCAAGAAAAGTTTGCAGCACCGCTAAAAGTCTTAAGATATCAATTTCAATATCCAAAGTGTTTCTAAATCAGTGCGTTCCAGCCCCCATTTCAAATGCCAACAAAGTCAAATCTCAGATGTACTTCCTTGGCTCATGCAGTACACGCCAGCTGGTTCTTATAGTTTTTCAGGCATATCATGTCTTTGGGCAAGTGACCAAATTAGGTTATGCTAGGATTGAGCCCTCCTCACTGTTCTGACAACCAATATGAAATGGTGGGCTCACCCGCGTCTCGTGGTGTTGCAGCTCCATGTATTCCTCTGAGCCAGTTTGGGTTCTCTAAGAGTACCTGACTGTGAAGGCAACTCAGTGATGGGCCTATGACTGAGGAGCAGAGCGGAGTCCTGTGAGCAGCCTTCATTTCCTGTGAGCATGTTAATTTGCACAAAAATGTGGCTAGGTTTAAAAGGGTGCATCACTCTGGAAAGAAGTTGGTCTTTTCCAGCGTTTTAGTCATAAACCAATTAGACTGGGACTGTGGTCTTAGATTTAGCGGCAAATATTTCCTCCAGAAAACCGTCCTACTTGCACCCCCTCTGTCTGCTCCCTTTCAGGTTATTTATTTATTTATTTATTTTACAGTCTATACATTTAGATGGTTTTCATCATGTTTCTTCTATTTTGTGCTTTGAAAGATTATTTTTTGTCCTGGTATATTTTATGTTGAGATTTTTTTTTTCACTGTAAAGCAAATTGACATAGTAGGGGAGTAAAGCCAAAGCGTCGTGTGTAACATAAATATGTATAACAGGAGGTATATCAATGAAAATCGGTCCCTGGTCAAGTTGCACTTTGCCGTTAGTAGATATTTAAGCATGGGAGAGTCGGTGACAGTAGTAAAAATGGAGGAGTTTGATAAAATATACAGCGTTATCCCAAGCTTAGATCTGAGATATATCTTGTAAGTACACTCCTGAAAAAATTAGGACACACTTTGTTGTCCTTGTAATGATTCCCATATAAAAAGAACAGCTTGGTAAAAGATGAGTCAGAGGGAGGCCATTTCTTATGGGCAGATCCTTGCGAAATTTGGCAAGGCATAATTTAGCAAGCAACGAGCCTCGTCTCTTATCACCAATCACTTTAGAAAAATGTTTCTCCGCTTGTAGAACGTACTTTCTAATCACCTGACATTTAAATACGGTTTGCATCATTAACAAGTTTTTTGTACAATGGGATTGTAACATTTTGATTTTCATTTCACACATGAAATAGAAACATGCATTAAGTATGGTCGCTCAGGGGTCTCTCAAGTCTTGATTGGAATTTGAATTGATTGTTACAGCTGAGTTTTGGACTTAATGTTTCCACTAATCAAAGAGATAATATAAAAGTCCTCAGATATAAAAGTCAGCAGTGATGGCAGAGGGCATGAGAAGCAGGGACAGTTAGTCTACCCACTCAACCCCCTGGGTACATCCATGTCTTACATAAACAAGGCCTGATATAGTTCAGAGGGACAAGTACTCTTTTCCTAGTTGTTGTGATGAGTCCTGAATGAATAACAATGATATCGTACGTAGGCTGGGATCCCAGACTTGATAAAAACTTGGAAAGGGGAAAGCCAGCTGAGTTCCAGCATCATCTCTGTCTGCCTGAGGGCGCAGTGTGGCTAGTCACTGCACCCCACTGGCACGCCTGACCTGCCGTCATGGACAACTGCATTACCTCAAGGTGGGAGCCCAAACAAACTTCTTTAAGTTTTTCTTCCCTCTAGGGGGAGGGTTTATATATTTTGTTACAGAAATGAGAAATTTAAGCAATAGAACCAGTGTCTAAAGTTTCCCCTTGAAATCTGCCCCATCAGCTATGTTTTTGCACCTACGGAGACCTCATTTTTTCTTCTTCAGTACACTGACAGGATGAGACTGTGGAGATGCTTACTTACGTTATTTCTTC
Organism: Bramus lutescens; assembly: GCA_001685075.1. Taxonomy (NCBI): domain Eukaryota; kingdom Metazoa; phylum Chordata; class Mammalia; order Rodentia; family Cricetidae; genus Bramus; species Bramus lutescens. The sequence goes on along the minus strand of LOEQ01000205.1, from coordinate 155,004 downwards.
AGTACACTGACAGGATGAGACTGTGGAGATGCTTACTTACGTTATTTCACTAGTGAAAAAAGATTTAATCATCTCTATAATGACTAATGTAATTCAGGTATCAGAACTTTCAGAATTCTGGTTTTTAGCAGTAGCTTATAGCCAGAAATCAAGTGTCAGGATATCACGGCTGTTAGAGTACGGCTTGCTATAAAGAGGCTGTGCTTTAAACTTATGTAGGAACATAAACTGCTGAACAAGGCCATTTCTAGGAAAGTGGCAGATGTAGCCTGACTCTTGGGAAAAAGAGGGAAAAAGGTTTGTGTTACAAAACAGTGTGATTCGGACAGGGGAGGAGCTAGCATTTATCTCACCCCGCCTTTGGCAATTCTCCGAAATGGGTTATCTCTGTTAAACCTTACCATAATCCTGCAAAGGTTTATATTTTTTGTACAGGTGAGGAAACTGTGAAACTTAACAGTAGTTAAGGTTTGCCTGAAGTCGCAAGACCTTTGGAAAAGGAATGAGTCACCTTTGTAACAGCTTTGTAGCAATTCAGAGGAAACAAACAGCAGAGGGGAGAAAAAAGGATACACTACAAAATAATGATAGTTAACACTTATTTTGAAGGTTTCTTTATTCTAAATTCATTATGCTTATTGATACTTTAAATCTTAACAATGACTTAATGAACTAAATATCAGCAATATCACAGTTTTACAAATATAAATACACAAAGATGACGAGTCACTTACCTAAGTCATATGAGAGTGAAATTTAAATTCAAATGATCTGATCTTAGGGTTATTTCCCCATTAAAATAAACTGCCTCTGCTTAGCATTTAGGATTGCATTAAGAAGAGAGGGTACTACATGCAATTCTTATTCTTTTCTCCAATAACTAACCCTTCCTTTTGGTTTATCCCAGTTTCTTTCACATTTGATACATTTATTTATAAAATGAGAGGCTGCACAATGCAGCTTGTCTTTTATTTCATTTTAGAGACATTTATTTTACCTTATGTGTGTGATTGTTTTGCCTGCATATGTGCCTATGCATCATGTGTGTGTCTGGTACCCTCAGAAGTTAGATGAAGGCCTCGGATCTCTTGGCACTAGAGTTGTAGAAGGTTTGAGTTACCATGCGGGAATTGGGAGCTGAGCCTGGATCTTCTGCATCAGCAACAAGTGCTCTTAATCATTAAATCATCGGTTCAATCCACCAGTTGTTTTCCTTGTCTGTTACTGTACTTGCTCATATTACTTGCTGACTTTTTGCTTTACACATTTATCTCCTTTGATCTCAGAAACACCCTTAGGAAAGGATTATGGCCCTTAGTTTAAAAGCTGATGAAATGAAAGCTTAAAATCATGAAGAAATTTATGTAAGTCCATATGGTAAACAGGTGGCAGGGTAGGTCCAGAACTCAAAACTAGATTTAAATTACTTTTATCCTACTGGGAGAAACATGAAGTGACACAGAGACCGAGGTTTATCATGTTCTTGCAAAACTAAGCAGCAGTGACCATATGCTCACATTGCAAATGCTCACAGCAAGTTTATTTTACTACCCACTAACCTCAGATTAGCTCAGCGAGCTCCAGTAGGTGAATGGCTGCGCAGTCTGTGGTAGTCCTATTTCAGCGATTATGACTTAAAGATAAAAAGTTATGATCTGTTGCCATATCCAATAACTTGGAGAAGTTTCCAGGCAATGATGACTAAAAAGGTTGTGCCTTTAATGATTCATTTACATAATAATTTGAGTGACAGAATTTTAGAAATAGAAGTTAGACTAGTGATTGCCAGGGCTTAGGGATGGAGGGCAGAAATTGGGTGAAATGGATGTTATTAAGAATATGAGAGGAAATTTATAATTAGGTGTAATGTGTAGGCTGGGTTTTTGTTTGTTTGTTTTGAATAGTATATTTTTGTGTTCCATTCTAGATAATTGAGAACAATACCACCACTTTTATGTTGTTTTAGATTACACATTATCTTTTATTAAATATATTTTCAAACAACATACTTTGATCATGTTTTTCTTTTCTCCAACTACTCCCAGGGCCTCCACACCTCCCTATCCAATCAACTTTTCTTTTCCTTTATGGCCTTTAAGCAAACAAACAACCCAAGAACAAAAACTAAAACAGACAAACAAGCCAGAAAACCCTTCAAGAAACAAAACCTCCACAAAACCACAAAAATGAAAATCAATCAGGCAAAAGAATACTAAGACGCACGTGCGCGCGCACACACACACACAGCAAAAATGAAACAAAAAGTTCACAAGGATACTTTTGAGTTTGCTTTGCGTTGGCCAACTACTCCTGGGCATGCTCCCTACTATGAACAGTAAGCAATTCGTGGAGAAAACTGATTTTCCCTTTGTTTACCGGTATCAGTTGCAGATAGTTTCTTGGTTAGGGCTGAGATCTGGTGTTCACTTCCTCTTCTTAGTTCTGGGACCCCACATAGCTTGAACCCGTGCAGGCCCTGTGGACGCCGTCACAGCCTCATGAGTTCTATGCGCATCAGTTCTGGATGTCTGGAAGACAGAGTGCATCCTTGGAGTCATCCGTCCCCTCTGACTCTTCCATGTAGATAGATCTCTGGACCTTGAGGGGAGGGTTTAACTACAGCATCTCCTTTAGGACTGAGCGCTGCAAAGTCTCTCAATCTCTGCACATTGTCCAGCTATGGGTCTCTGTTCATTTCTATCTACTTCAAGAAGAAGTTGCTCTGATGAGGGTTGATGGAGGCTCTGATCTATGAGTATAGTAATCTATCCCTAGGAATCATTTTATTGCTATGCTCCTTTAACAGAACAATAGTATCAAGTTTTCCCCTAGGACCATTGCCTATGTATTCTCTGGTTCTTGAAAGGTCACCGTCTTATCGGTCTATTTCCTTCAGTAATTGGTAAAGCCCTCACAGATACAGCAGATGCTTAATGAAGAAACAATTTCATAGAGTGTTGCCACTTCTTTGACTCAGGTAACATTTCTGCTTCATGCAACTGTTTGGCACCTGCCACCTGACACATGGCAATAGCAATATCACCGCTTGGTCTTTATAACAAGCGCTGCAATGAAGTGAAGAAGAGAATATAGTTCTGTACTGGGTCTAATTCTGGACTTGATGGAAAGTAATGGAAGAGATGGAAGTGGACATGAATTTTTTGAACAATGAAAATGAAACCATTTTATTATCGCCTCACACCCAGTTCTAGTACAGTGCCTGTCCCGGTGGATTAGACTTTTATTTTTGAGATAGAGGCTCAAAATGGCTAGCCTGGCATTTGCTACGTATCCTAAGCTGTCCTTGAACTCACAGCAGTCCTCCTGCCNCTCAGCCTCCTGAGCGCTGGTACGATGGACAAGGCTGAGGCAGGAGGACTGCTGTGAGTTCAAGGACAGCTTAGGATACGTAGCAAATGCCACTTAGAATATACTTTGTATGAAGTTTTCACTCCTCCTTAGAATGTTAGGAATGAGAGCAATTCTCTGTAGTTCTGTGATCCACAGAATAACACCTGTCATAGTTCAAATGAGAATGAATGAGCTGTTGTCTTGGTTTGTGCTGTGGAGACGCTGTTGGTGCACTACTCTGGGTAAGATAGCCCTTGTCCAGGAAAGTGACTCACCAGCAAGGATAGAAAGTGGTAGGAATACAAACTAAGGAAAACATTCACATAATTATTATTTTGAATACTTAAACCAAATAAATAAGGTGTTTATATTTGATGTCTAGAAATTTAAAAAGTTAAGACTAACTCTAAGCTAAAATAATTCTCAATTTTAAAAATATTTGCATTCCTTGTTGACAGAATAGTTTTCCATTATAAAAATACAAATAATTTTGGAAGGTTTTCCTGCTTGAGTGTTGGGCATTTCCATGAAATCCTTCTAAAGCTGGTAAATTATATGTGTGAGATTTGCCCAGAAAATAATGTTCAATCAAAAAATGCTCTATTGTGCTAAACCTGATCATCTCAGGTTAAATCTAAGTAACTAAACAAATATTTTAATTCTGTGTAATAGAGTTGTGAAATTTTGTTCTTTACCATTCAGCTCATGGTACACTGTGAACATCTCCCCATGTTGTTAACATTTTCAAAATTGGATTTTTAATGGGTTCAGAATATTATGTTCAATAGCTGCATAATGTTTTTCAGAACTAGCCTGCTATTATGAGATAATTAGTTTTTTACATCTTATTTTATTAAAATCAAGCCATAATCAACATTCCCAAACATTTCTTCTTCACTTTTTGAATTACTTCCTTGATGTAAATTATAGGAAGTAGGGTTGTTATAGAAGCAAGGGTTATAGATATTTTTATTCCTTTTGTGCTGTACTGAAAAGCTATATTCCAAAGTATTTGCCTCAATCTCAAGATATAGCAGTAATATATGTGCTAATTTGATCAAAGCCTTGAAAACAGTACACATAAATATTTATAGATTACTTGAGTGTTTTCTTTCTGGTAAAATACATTTCTCTCTATAGCCTGTTGTTTAACTATTGTAACTTCTGTGTTGTTCATAGATATTGAAATAGAGTGTTTGGAAAAAATAGCTATTAGCATCTTGTAGCTTTTAGAAGAAATAGTTTTTAATATTGTCACTTCCGTTTTTATTTTAAGTCACTGAGTTTCAAACTTTGTATATTTAACTTTTTGTGTGTGAGATGCTGTATTTCACATCTTAGGAAATAACATTCATCCACAGACCTTGGAATAGTCTATTTAGTTTTCTGTAACTCATAATCACACAAAGAATTTCACTGGAATATTTTTCTATTTTATGGCATGAGGTGTGAATTTATTTATTGATATTCTCTGCTCTAAAAGGAACGTCTTAATCACTTCATATGGCATCCATAGCTTGGGTGCCTTAGTCAACAGAAATTATTCAACAAATTACTGGAGGTTGAGACTTTTAAGGTCAAGATGCCAGCTGATCCCATGTCTCGTGATGATATCCACCTCACTTTGTAGAGTGCTGTTTTCTTCCTGCATCTTCGCATGGGTAGACGAGAAGGATGAAGCAAACTCTCTTCTCTCATTTTACTTTTATGTCTCTTTCTTAATTTATAATTTTTTAAAGTTTATGTTACATCCCAGTTGCAGTTTCCCCTCCCTCCTCTCCACCTAGTCCTCCCCTCCTCCCCTCCCCTCTATCCTCACCCCCAAATCCAAATCCTCCTTCATTTTTGTTCAGGAAAGGGCTGGCCTCCCATGAATATCAGCATGGCACACCAAGTTGAAGAGAGACTAAGCACCTGCCCCCGACCCTGTATTAAACCTGGGTAAGGCAACCCTGTATGAGGAGTAGGGTTCTAAAAGCCAGAAAAGGACTCAGAGACAGCCTCTGTTCCCACTGTTGGAGTACCACAGGCCAAGATACAACTGTAACATACATGCAGAGTGCCTAGGTCAGTCCCATGGAAGCTCTGATTGTCGGGTCAGTCTGTGAGCTCGTATGAGGTTTTCCTTGTAGTTTCCTTGACCACCTCTGGCTCCTACAATCCTTTCTCCTCCTCTTCTGCAGGATTCCCCATCTCTGCCTAATTTGACTGCGGATCTGCCTCTGTTTCCATCAGTAGCTGGATGAAGCCTCTCTGATGATAACTGGGCTAGGCACCAGTCTGGTCACAGGAGACAGCCAGTTCAGGCTACCTATTGTTGGGCATCTAAATTGGGGGTCTTCCTTGTAGATTCCAGGGAGATTCCAGGTTTTTACCTGACCCCGAACCCCGGCCACTCTTTTCCATCAGTCTCCCCTTCAACCTGGTTGCTCATGTTCCCTTCCCCTTTGGTCCACTTAAGAAATCTCTTCTATTTCTGCTTCCCAGGGGATTTGGGTGTACCCTATGAATCCTCTTTGTTATCTAGCCTCTCTGAGGCTATGTATTAAAGCATGGTTATCCTTTATTTTACAACAAATATCCACTTATGAGTGAATACACACCATATTTGTCTTTCTTGGTCTGGGTTACCACACTCAGGATGATTTTTTCTAGTTCCATCCACTTGCCTTCAAATTTCATGATGTCATTATTTTTAACAACTGAGTAGTACTTCATTGTGTAGATGTACCACATTTTCTTTATCCTTTCTTCAGTTGAGGGACAGGTTCTGGCTATTACAAATAAAGTGACTGTGAACATAGGTAAGCAAGAGTCCTTGTGTTGTGATTGAGCATCCTTTGGGTATATTCCCAAGAACAGTATAGCTAGATCCTGTCATAGGTTGATTCCCAGTTTTCTGAGAAACTGCCACACTGATTTCCAAAGTGACTGTACAAATTTGCATTCCCACCAACAATGGAAGAGTGTTCTCCAGCATGAGCTATTGCTTGTGTTTTGATCTTAGCCATTCTGACAGGTGAATATGGAGTTTCCATTGTTTATCTGAATTTCCCTGATGGCTAAGGTTGTTGAACACCTCCTTCAGTGTTTCTTGGCCATTTGAGATTCTTCTGTTGAGAATTCTCTACATAGATCTGTACCCCATTCTTTCATTGGATTTTTTAAATGTCTATGTTCTTGAATTTTTCATATATTTTGGAAATCAGTCCTCTGTCAGATGTGGGATTGGCGAAGATCTTTTTCCTTTCTCTAGGTTGCCATTTTGTCCTATTGATGGTATCCTTTGTCTTACAGAAGCTTTTCAGTTTCATGAGGTCCCATTTAGAGGAAATACTGGCCCAAAGCAAGACTGAGAACCAGCAGGACAAACTCTAGATTCTGCATCTTTATGTCTGATATCAAAGTGGTCTTCAAAACTCCAACTCCAGCCAGCTTTGTTGATGACAACATACTTCTCTTTCCTGGGCTGGTACCACATTCTGTTAGCAGCTCTTCTTGGAGATATCCTATGACTCTTGAATTTCCAATATTCTTGATTTTCTAACACAATCACCCTCAACGTTTCACCCAATGGCCTCTCTGAGTCTCTATGCAGGGACACTTCTGACACATGGCTGGTTTCAGCGGCCTTTCTTAGTTGTGGAGGGAGAGTCTACAATCCCTTTTTTGTATCCTTGACTCTAAGGACTCTAACTCCAGAACCATGTGTCTGAAGGTTACAAGTTCTGCTGCTTGATGGGGCTGGAACATTGCCCCCCCCTTTAACTGCATTTATAACAGCCTTTTGTTATTAATGGCTTCTATCACTGCTTAAGCTTCAATTCCTTTTCACAAGTTGGAAGCTTAACTGGGCGGGGTCTTGTCCTGAGACCAGCACTCCTTTCATTCCTTTTATCAGCAGGCTTTTCTATATACTTTTTTATCTCCATGAATACAGGACTTGGCTCCAACGTCACCTTTCCTGATTCTCTTTTTATCCATCCAAACACTATACATTTTACATTTTTCTTTGTTCAGTTTCCTCCCTTTCATTCTAGATCTGCATTAGGAGTGACCACTAATAACCACATGACAGAGTCAGACTAGGTTGTTGTGAAATCTCCTCTGCCAACATCACTAATCTAAAACTCTTCAATTTAACTTCAGGTGGACTTTTAGGACAAGGGCAAAAACAGGCACAGCCTTTCCCAAAATATTGCAAGAATGGTCTCTAGGCCACTTACTAATATTTTTGCCCCTGAAATTTCTTCAGCTGGGTCCCCACCCTTCAAATTGTTTTCCGTGCTCTCATTAGGGCAATCATTAAGACCCCATTTGAAGCATCCACCACTTTTTTTTTTGGTAAGGCATATGTTTCATTTATTAGATATATTGTATTCTTTTTTTAAATTTATTTATTAAAAATTCCCACCTCCCCCCATCCTCCCATT
>LOEQ01000205.1:131110-143335 GCA_001685075.1 Bramus lutescens | reverse complement strand
TCTCTCTCTCTCTCTCTCTCTCTCTTTCTCTGTAAGTGTGTTTACCAGGATCACAGGTGTTATTTCTTGACTTCTGTCTTGTAATTCCTGGAGACTGAACTCAGGTCATCAAACTTTGTAGCAAGCATCTTTAGTCACTCAGTCATGTCTCTGGCTGGGCTCAGGGATGTTTTTAAAAGTCTAGGTTAGAGGGGCCAGAGACATGGCTTAGTGTTTAACAGCACTTCTCCTTCTTTCAGAGGACTGGGATTTAGTTTCCAGCACCCACATAGTGGCTCACAACCATTTAAATTCTTTGGTTCCAGGCTGATGCTCTCTTCTGAACTCTGCAGTCACCAGGCATGAACATGGCATACATACATTCCTGTGGGCAAAACACCCATATTCATGGAAAATATAAAATAGTTGAAAAAATCATAGATCTGCTTTTTGTAAATCTTCATTTTTAACTTTCTTTAAAAATTTTTAAATTTTAATTTATTTATTTTACATCTCAACCACAGTTTACCCTCCTTCCTTTCCTCCCATTTCCTTCTCCCATCTCCTCTCCTCTTCCCCTGCCCACAAATCTACTTCTCCTCTGTTTCATTCAGAAAGGGGCAGGCCTCCCATGAGTATCAAAAGCCTGGTGTATCAAGTTGCAGTAAGACTAAGCACCTCCCCTTTGATTTAGGCTGGACAGACAATATGATCTTCATCAATCTTTAATTATTTAACATTTCTGAACTAATACCTAGTGCTTTACTCCCTGTGAGAGAACACACACACACACACACACACACACAAACACACCATACCCACACATAGCCCTCCCACACCCACCTACCACACACACATACACACACACACACACACACATACAGATACACTCACTCCTCTCCACACATACACCATACCACACACATATGCAATCAATCCACTGTAAAGTCTCTCTCCTTGTCTACTCTGCCTTACCCGCTAGTACTAGCCTTAACCCCCAAACCCACATCTACTTTGAAGAACACCCTCAGCTGTATCCCTTGAGTTCTCCTCCACTTCCATTCTCTGGTCCCTTTCCAAGGGGATAAATCACCACCCCTTCCTAGTGGGGCCACTCACTGTGAAGGGCAGTTTGCCTCGATAAGTAAACCTACTGTGGCTTCATTTTCTTCAGATTAAAGCTTCTCTCAGAAGTAAAGAGTGACAATAACGAGCACCAGTCCTCTCCAAGTGGTTATGACTTGCTGTTTTATTTTGTACAGTCACGGTCATTTCTGTATGGGCAAATACGTTAACACAGACTCCCTACCAGCCAGGTTAGACACTCTCCTGGAGCAGAACACTTGCTAAGCCATAATGTAGCTTTGAGTTTATTTGCCTGTGAGCTTCTGTGGGGTAGAGGGCTGGAACCATACTTTGTTAAACTACATTTCAGCATTTATCACAGGTTTATTGCAGCCCACTTTTATGACAAACACTATATTTATTAAACAGAACTGCGGGTATGCAGTTGCATATGTGTTCACTGTAGGGGATAGCATTACTATCATATAAAGTTTAAATTTGTATGTTTATTACAGCTTTTGCCAGATGTTAGTAATGTTTCCAGTTATGTGACAACATTCCAGTAGATGAAATGAAATTCTTTTGATGCAGGGGCCACACATCCTTTTCAAGCACCCTTAGGTCCTAATTTATATTCGATTCATAATTGTTAATGTTCTACTTCATGAGAATGACGTTTGGTTTATCTTGCCCACTTTTCAAAAGGTAAAAGGCAACGTATTTTAATATGAAAATGAAGTTCTTCTGTGTATATTGGGAGAAAAAAATGCCTTTTCTGTGTTGTTCCTTTTCATATGCACTCCCTCGTGTTTTCAATAACTTTCCAATTTCTTATTCCTGCACGATATGTCATTCAACCTTTCAGTCATCATTTACCTGAGCGTGTCTGTATTACTGCTGCTGGGAATAAAGACTGTGCCTATTCTATACCCTCCCCCACGCTTCCTTATAAACATTTGTATCTAGAATCAAAGCGAATCTCTTTACTCCAAGATGAATGCTGTCGTAGTCAATCAAAAATGTCATTCGCTTTTACACATTTAGTAAGTCGCTCCATAACCTGGTAAGAATAGGGAAGCATTTGTTGACTCCCTTCCTGTGTCAGCACCGCCCCGAGACTCTGGGCGCTCTTGTTGCTTCTGTATTGGAGATAAGGAAATTTTAGTCTAGGGTTTAGATAATTGCTGGGAGAAAGATCACTGTGATGGAACCAGGGCTCAAGCCCACCGCTGAGCGTTGTTTTTAAACTACATAGTGTCTCTTACCAGCGTTATTTTTGACAACCTTAGTTGGAACCATGGAAAGTTCTTTTGAGAGTCTTTAGCCTATACATAAGAATATTCTATTAGTGCTAAAGCCGTGTTGCACAATATTGTAACTGCTCACACCCAGGAAGGCTCTTATCAATATCCATTTCCCCCTTTCATGCCCCACATGTGCTGGTAATAATAGTCAGTACATACATGACATCAAGAGCCTGATTTTGTAAATATTCCTTTAATCCTCACGACTGCTCTGATACAGGCATTTTCATGTTTCCCACTTTGAGTAGGAGAAATGGCCCAAGGTTGCATGAAAGCCTTTCAACCTAGTGAATTCCAACTCTGCTCCTTTGCTTATGTTGATAGCTGTGTTTTGTGGGACCCAGGACCCAGGAGGCCTTACGTCCCTGTGCTCTCTATCTCTGAGAGCTGGGTCTAGTTACTCTTTACTCTGGTTTCCTTCTTTTTTGATAAAGAATTCGTCTTTGGATGTTCAGCAGATGTTACTTCTTTTCTGCATGTTCTGTCCAGGTTTTGCTAACCCCAGAATTCTGGTGATGACACACACGGTCATCACGACTTCACCTCCACCTTCACTGCCATTTTTATCTGTGTTACACACCTTCCTAGTCCTTCAGATTTCTTCAATGCTAGCTGGAATCTCTCCTTTCAATTCTGTCTAAAAGGACATCCCCACACCTGTTCCTGTTTCCCACTTCCCCTGTTTTTACTTTTAAATTTATTGACATAGCACTTAGATATTTTTAAGTTGATTATTAGAGAGAATTATCCCCTATAAGAGCAGAAATCTTTCTTTTATTCACTTGACTGTGTTTTCAGTACCCAGAAGAATGGCCTCAATAAATATTTACTGAAGAATGAGCAAAAATCATGCTGATAAATGTTGGTATGCTTCCTATCAAATGGTTTCTTTGATGCTCAGTGCTTTTTTCTGCTCCTCGCCAGTCATTGTACATTTTCAGCTCTCACTGGAGTTGGAACTGTGTCTTCTGTCTCAGCAACATGATGGCACATCACAGCAGCCGTTTGGACTTAAGCGGACCCGTTTGATAGGTTGTCTGATGGTGTTGAGCATGCTTCCTGTATTCTAATTTGTTTGGAGGATTCAACAATTCCTTTGCGAGGTTCTTCCACTTCCGTAGATGCTGACTCTGGCATTCTCTTCTGCGGCTTGATTCCTCTTCTCAGCGATGCTAACTTAGCTTATTCCCTTGACTTATTCCTTCTCTTTTAACTCTCACTGCCTCTGCCAGAGAGGATTCCTCATGTTTAGATCTGCATACTAATCGGATGAAAGCCCCTGTATGTATTGGGACATAGTTTTCTAATGTTATTAGGAATATATTTTCCATTTAGAATGTGAAGTTGACACTATATAAAAACTGTGCAGAAACTCAGCGTGGTCTGTGACTTATGAAGTTTGATTTATGGAGATGAATAGTTGGTAAATGCCGACTTAAGCATATTCAATTTTCTTTTTTCTCCTCATAATGAGACAGATTTGGTTATTTAAATACCATGATAATACCTCTTAACAGTCTAACGTTAAATTATGCTGCTTCCTTCATCACCTTTTCTATGATTGACTTCATGTAATTCTGACTCTCTTAGCACACGTTCAGACCAAGTCTTCATTTATCTCTGTACTTACAACACCTTACAGCCTTGGCGGGATGGTGGAAGATGCGGTCTGCGGGTTCATACGAATTGTATGTGGTTCTGCTATTGCCAGTGATTAGCTCTGTAATCTGAAAAGAAATACTTACGTTCTCTAAGCCCTGGCTTCTTCATCTATAACTTGGGACAACAATTCCCTACCTCCATGGTTGTTAGAGAGATTGGTAACAGAATGAAGTACAGAGCACATTATCTCAATATGATAAATGTCTACTGCACATTGATTATTTTCAAATTATATGCAAAAATACAAGTGAACACTGATAAAATGTGATCAGCATTTTTTTCATTTTCCATATTATCTTTAGTTTCCTATTATATTTTAAGGTTGGTATTTTTGATCTGTACTCATTTGATAGAATTATTGAGTTAATTCACATATGACAAAATAGGTATTGAGACTTTTTGGCCATTATGTGTCTTAGTTGTGTATTCCTTACAGACTATTTCTTTTTTATAATTGATTTTTAAAATTTAAAATGAAATTATTTTTACACAATATATTCTGATCATGGTTACCCTCCTTTCCACGTTTTTCTCTCTCTTAAGAAAATAGACATAAAGATAAAAAAGACAAACAAGCAAGAGTAAAATGAAAGGGACAAATGACAAAGGAAAAAAACCAAAGAACTTGAAGAAAGGTACATATTTGTGCACGAGTGCACATACACACAGACAAATACAAATAAGCCCACAAAAACACAAACCAGAAACATAAGTTACATAAAAAGACCATTAAGATTTAAGACAAAAACAAAACAAAATAAAACAAATCCCCCAAAAGCAGTATTAGACCACAAAAAAGAGGGAAAGAAAAAGAAATCTCCAAAAATACCATTGCGTTTACCATTTCTTTATATGTTAAATTCATTGAGCCACAGAATATTAAAGACTTTTGTTCAAAATGCCTCATTTTATAAAACTAGGCGTGAAAAGCTAACACTAAGCAGAACTGGGTTGTAGCAGATACCACTCTGGTGTCTTAGCAGTGCCGAAGGATTCTTCTGGTCTAGGAGTCTACTCCAGGAAAGCTTGGCCCCTGACCAAATAGAAAATCATCTAAGTTTTATCCACCTATATTTTATAATAACATTTTTCTATTTTTACCACTTTTGCCTAGGTGCATAAAGAAGTACAGATACTATGATTTTTTTTAAAAGGAATCTCTAGTACCTTTGACTGTTACAGAATTTCTATGGTCTGAATATGCTTAAATTGAGTGTAGGAACTATCTAATGAGATTGTTTTATTATTTAGTTACAATTGGTGTTTGTTTTTTTTTTCTTTTTGGATAGTGATTTATTTTGTCTTCTTGGTTTGGCTTCTTGTTATATTTGGCTTTTGTTTTTAAAGAACTTTAATTTGGGTGGGGAGGGAGTAGGAGAGGATCTGAAAGGACTTAGGGAAGTGGAAAATACGATTAGATGAATTTAAAATTAAATGTTGTTTTAAATAATAAAAATATAGAAAAAGTGTTTCATTTGCTTGTCTCTACAGATATCACCCTATTGCTGGGTATTAATCTCCTAGGACATGTAAAATGTTCACAGAGAATATTTTGAAAATTAAGAGTCATGATCGTCCTCTGGAAAGAAAACCTGAGCAGACCATAAATATCAATATTCAAAATTTAGTAACTTCTGGAATGTACTAACAGTGTGTCCCAGTTTTCCTGCATTTCTCTAAGTATGTGCCCTTCTATTCTCTCTCTCTCTACACCACGGCCACAGTTAGGCAAGTGTCTCTCTTTGTCTCTCTATCTATGACCTCATCAGATAGTGATCTTGTTGTAGAAATTCTATCATGTTTGATCTTTCTATCCTTACTTTCTGCCATTGAGAAGTATTGACCCTATAATAGGTGATCAATAATAATGTAATAATCATAACAGCCAAACAATAAGTGAGTCTTTTTTCTATTTTACTTTTCTTTGGTGTCTTCTCTCTTCTCAAAGATGCATTCAGTGCTGGGTTTTCCAAAGTTGCAGCTTTGCTCATCTCTGTGCATTCTGCTTGAGTCATCTTATGTGTTCCTATTTTATGACCACATATACCAATACAGAACACGAACCTCTCCTCAGTCTGGACTGTCAATTCTGACTGTATTACAGAAAACATTACTTGAGTTGGCCTTGTCTCAGAATCCAGTCTAGGTCAGGATCTCTGGGGCCTCCCTTTCTTACAGTTGTTCAGAGTTTATGTCCCCTCCAGAGACTCGTGACATCATCCTGCTTAAAGACTGTTCATTCTCCCCATCAGCACCCTTGGTGCCCGATTTTCTTACCTTGTTTCTACTCAGCTTAAGTGCAGGTCTTCCGTGCAGCTGTTCTAGCACTTTTTAAATTTTCTATATTTAATGTATCTGTCCCACCGTAAATGGTCAAAGTGTGGGGACTGATTTTCGGCAATCCTGAAGAGCTGGGTTTTGTTCAGGGTTTCCTTGGTCAACAGGAGTCTTGAATTAATAAAGTAATGAGTGAATTTTATTAAATTGTCAAAGTTTTTTGAAACAATTATCTTGGCCATCTATAGTGCTTATGCACGGATATTCACGTATCCCAGTGTATTTTGACAGGGTCAGGACCTGGCATCTCTTTTAAGTGGCATTGACATCAGGGTTCTGTCTGCTGTCACTTACCTGCTATGCGTTGTTTTAGTTCATCCCAAGCTGCCTGTTGTCCGCTTGGTGGTTTGTAAAGGCATCAGATGCATTCATGTTCCAATTCATGTTTCTGTCTCTCTCTTAAATTGACAAGTAAAAATTATATATATTTATAGTGTACAGCATAATGTATATATTTATATATGCAGACATACAGTGGAATGGCTAAATTGATATGATTAACATATATACTTTCTCATTTATTTTTCAATAATCTTTGACTATACAAATATAGATTTATGAACTTTAAACAAAACATAAAAATAAAAAGGGCACAATAAATAACATATCTTATATTACTATGTAGATGCTTTCTCCTAGAGTTTCCTTTTGTAAAAGATAACCATATTTTGTACTTACCTAAATTTATTGAACTCAGAGTATTATGTCTAGTTTCAGACATTATTGGCTTGACTTATCTTTTGCACAGGGTTGTCAGAAATTAGTTGATATTCATTGATTCACCACTGAAGTAATAAGCAAAATATTTGGCTTTTTGACAGCTCCATCGGGGCATCGTTCACCACGCACAGCTGCCAAAGACAGAGCAGCTGCTTGGCAGCTGACAAGGCTTAGATCACTGAGCAGCCTTCTTTCCAAAGGGTTTGCAAATGCTGCCTATTGATTAGAATTAAAGTGGGAGTTCGCTAGTGGTGCTTTATTTAAATTGAAAAACCCAATATAACACTACTTTCTTAGAAAAACTGAGATAATCTTCTAGTGTAAAAGTATTGCCTGCCTTACAGACTAATTAATGATTCTAAACAAAAATTGCAGCATACTGACTTATATACACACTTCACTCAAGCTTTTAAAAATGAAGACAATTAAATGTCACTAAAATTTGAGTATAGTTCGCAATAGTTTTTATACACAGGAATGTTCTTTATAGAAAGAAAATTTCATTGAGA
This sequence comes from Bramus lutescens, assembly GCA_001685075.1. NCBI lineage: Eukaryota > Metazoa > Chordata > Mammalia > Rodentia > Cricetidae > Bramus > Bramus lutescens. The sequence continues at coordinate 135,759 of LOEQ01000205.1, read as the reverse complement.
AGGAATACTCTTTATCTTAATTTTTGCTTTTGGTAGTTTTGGGCTGATTTTGTATATCGTCTTGACTTTTCTATCTTGTCTGTCTTGTTTTCTATTTTAGTTCTGCCTTCACATTTTTCTTTCATAAATACTTATTAAGTGTCTTATCTTATTTTTTTGCATCAGGCACTGTGCTGGAGAATATAATATATATAAGTATAAATAAAGAACTAAACTCCATTTCTTCTCAAGAGACTCCACTTAGTAATATAGAAAGCCAGGTTTAAAGACATACAAAGGACTAAGTAAAATAGGGACCCAGTACCCAAGGAGTACTTTATGTGTGGGCTATAATATATTCAACATTACATTTTATTTAAAATGTCAGCATTAGCATATATGGATACTTCAATTTATGGACATTCAGATTTGTTTGTGTTAATAAAAATAATATAAGCACATGTACTTTGTATGTGCAAAGCCCTTATTGTTCACTCTTTAAATTTGACCTATTCATTCAAGCTATTTTACAGCTGAAGAAAGAACAATAATGAAATAGAAGAGTTCTCTCAGAGGCTAAATGCCTGCACTCAATCTTAATTTTGTCACTACTGTCAAGTTTTGACATGCTATTTCATCTTAATTTACATTGGTTTTCTCATCTTTGAAGTTGATCGACAGGGCCTTTCATGGTAATTCTTACCTGTGATCTCAGCATAAAGGAGGCAGAGGCAGGAGGATTACAATCTTGAGATTATTTTGGGCTCCAAAGAAAGACCCGATCTGAAAAAAAGGCAAAGTAAGTAAAAGACTCCTACAGTTTGTATAGAGTTTGAACGTGTCTCCCCTGAATTCATATACTAGAGATTGGCTTCTCAATGTGCTGATAATGAGAGGTGATTAGACCTTTAGGAGGTGGGGTCTTAGGTCACAAGACTCACCTCCCTTTTCTCCCTGTCTTCTCTTGGTGACTTGGTCTCTTTTCATATGCCTTTGACATTGTGCGCTCTCTTCCATGAAGCCCTTATCAGGATCAAACTGATGACCGCTCCATGGTCCTATATTTTCAGAACAGTAACGCTAAGAACTTAATTTTTGTGATGTTAAGAAGGTAGATCCACAATAATATCTACATGTAAGGCTTTTATAACTGATGTTATATAGGTATTATTATAATCCTGAATCATGGAGGTTGAGAATTAAAAATTTAAAAAAACAATGAAATATTGTATGTGTTGAGTGTTTTGCCTGTTTATATGTCTGTGTGTAGTAGACATGGAAGCCAGAAGAGGGTGACAGATCCCCTGGAACTGGATTGCTAACCGCCATCTGGGTTCTGAGAATCATATGGTGGTCGTTTGGAAGACCAGCCAATATTCTCGACCACGGAGAAATCTCCCTTTCTCTGATAATTAGTTTTTTTTCACACTCTTGAGTCAGTGATTGATAATTCCAATTATCTTCAAGATATATTTATGTCTGTGGCTCGCAGAATTTTGAAAGAGAACTTAATAATAATCAATTGAAGTTTTGTTCCCTGGAGAAATAGGAACAAAGGATTTCCACCTAATAGGTGAGATGAAACCTGGTGCCCTGGAGCCTGTGTAGCAGTAAGTGATGGCTATAGACACTGTTTTCAGGAAACGGCAGACGGGATAGAGTAAAGCCAAGACCTCGAAGATAAGTTGTTGCCATGCCTTTGTTAGGAGAGGTCCAATTTTCTGGTTCTTAGGCTGTCTTCAGGAACTCAGCTCTCTGCAGCTGCCCAGCACCTGTTCTTTGAATGGCTCTGTCTCAATTAGTCAGTTTCACAGAGTTAGCATAGCATGCCCAAGTGGCACGTTAGAAACGAAGGCAGGGAGAATCTACAGATTCAGGCAGGCTAAAATATGTGTTTCTCTTAACGTTGCCTAGTCTATTTTCCTTTATTTTTGATAAAAGGTCTCTGAGGCTTGTCTGGAGCTCACTATGTTGCCTGAGTTGTCCTTGGACTTGCCGTGTTCTTCTTTCTCACCCTTCCAAACAAACATTGGGATTCCAGACGTGTACTACCATTTCTGGTATTCAAATTTATTCAGTAAGTTCACATTGGAAACAGGACCAGATTGGGTCTCTCTTTCTAATGTTTAATGTTAGGTTGGAATACCTCCTTCCAGATTTGTTCTAAAATGTCTCTTTGGCTTCTCATTGTCAGTCTTTATTTTATTTTTTTTAATGTATACAATATTCTGTCTGTGTGTATGCCTAGAGGCCAGAAGAGGTCACCAGACCCCATTACAGATGGTTGTGAGCCACCATGTGGTTGCTGCGAATTGAACCTCAGGACTTTTGGAAGAGCAGGCAATGCTTTTAACCTCTGAGCCATCTCTCCAGCCCCTCATTGTCAATCTTTTAAATTAGCATTATGCAGAATTTTATAGAACATTGGAAGAGGGTTGGAAGATGGCTCAGCTGATAAAGTGCTGCTAGCTGTATAATCATGAGGAGGACCCGTGTTGGGATCCCCAGCACTCATTTGAAAAACCAGCTACAGTAAAAATCTTCTTCAGTCTCAGCACCAGGGCAGTAGAGACAGGAGGGTCCTTGAGTCTAGCTCACTAACTACCTGGTCTGGATAAATTGGTAAACTTTGGGTTCAATGAGAGAACCCATGTTAACAGTAATGTGTAGAGCGACTGTGGAAGACACTCATGGTGGTGGCTCCTTTTCATTATTGCATATTAAGTAATAGGTTTCATTAAGAATTATATATGCACATACAATATTTTTATCATGTTCATCTTGCTTTTGTTTCTTCTCCAATATTCTCCTATTATACTGATTTTCTTTCTCTTCAAAATATCCTCACTTCTATATTTTATTCTTTCAAAGGAAGTCTAGAGTCTACATATGAAAAAATATGCTTATTTGATTTACCAAGTTTGTCTTACTATTTTTTTAAATAGCAGAAAAGCTCAGAGAGAAAATTTATTCAATATGTTCACATTGGAAACAGGAGCAAATGAAAGGATCTGGTGACTCCACCAAGTCTGTGTTCAGGGTGCTGACAAGAGCCACAGGTTTGAAAAGGAGCAAGGGAGATGTATAATGCAGTATCTGGGTCAAGATGTGGTTGGCTGGATCTTAGTCTCAGTTCTGATTCTCAGGACAGTTCCAAGAAGCCCTTACTGCTTGAGGTGTATAGAGTGTTTCTCAGAGAGTGCTCCAGGGTGGCGTTTCCTCAGCCTAACAATGGCCCTCCTCTAAGGGGGTAGTCTGTCCTTAGAGGCTCTGCTGTTTCTGAAATCCAGGTGGGTTATGGATAGAGTACTAAGGCTCATCTCTGTCTGGAGTCTAGAAGGGACATAAGGCACAGCAGCTAAGCACTCCTTGAGTGGTTATCAAGGTTAAGCAGGAGTCTGGGCTAAAGGAAACTGACATAAAGTGAAGGCGGAGACACAGGCTCCCACACTGCTTTTGTTACCTAGTAATAATATATATATATATATAAANTATATAAATATATTTTACAGATTTGTTTTTTTAAGTCATCAAAAATAGATTTTTGGTTTTGGAAACCAAGTCCGTCATATGTTTTTAAGCATTGAACTGATGTGCAAAGATTAGGGAATTTCACGTAATAATATGAATTTATTACTTTTCTTGAAAAGTCCCAGGAACCTGATGACAACACTTGCTCACAATTGTTCATGACAATAACTGCTACCATTTATAGAGGACAGTTATGCTCTCCCCTACTCTCTCAGCTTTCCATATACATGTCCCTTGAAATTTCCCTACTCTTTCTTCTCTCATGACAGAGTAATGAATTTAGTCAATGCATTTCATAGACGTGTATGGTATTTGCATCATATATACATAAACCTCCTCTCTTCACACCTTCTCATCACTCCCCATCTCAAATCCATGGCTACATAGATGGGGTCATATCACAAGGTCCTTCCACTTGGTGAAGAGCCACAGGCAATGAATGACTGCTGAGAGGAACGATCTTTCTTCTCCAGGAATGAGATTCCTAACTGGCTATCCAGTACCAGTTTAAGCAGTCTGTGTGGAAATGAAATTGTCTTTGCTATGCAAATCCAATGTGATGCATAGTTAACTAATGGAAACTAATGCTAGCTCTTTCTTTGTCATTCCTCCCCTCCATATTTATTTAAATATTCCAATATTCAATAAGATTGGTCTAAATTTACCTATATGCATAAGGTGGTAGGAAATTTGCTTGCTGATTCCTGGGAAAGAAGTGTTGAGGAAGAATTTTGACATAGTAATATTAGCTATTTATGCATGTACACATATTAGACTTTTTGTATGCATGTGTATTCAGTTGTTTTTGCAGGTGCACATGCATATGATGTCAGAGGTCAGCCTTGGGTGGGATTCTAAAGTACCTTCCATCATTTGTTCGCAACCAGGGCTCTCATTGGCCTGGAACTTTGCTAAGCATGTTAGGCTGGTTGCTAGTGAGGTGCAGGGACCTGCCTGATTTTGCCTATCCTCTTGCCACAATGCCCAGCTTTAGTTCACATGGGTTCTGGGAATCAAACTTACTTCCTCACACTTGTAAGGGTTTTTTAAGTTGCTGAGCCATGTCTCCAACTCCTGTAATTTTTTCATAAGGAAAAGGTGTGTATGTGTGTGTGTGTGTGTGTGTGTGTGTGTGTGTG